>CAUYRT010026000.1:0-52794 GCA_963574885.1 Lepilemur ruficaudatus | reverse complement strand
CCAGCTTCTCGGAAGGCTGAGGTAGAAGGATTGCTTAAGCCTGGGAGTTTGAGGTTGCTGTGAGCTAGGCCGACACCATGGCACTCTAGCCCAGGCAACAGAGGGAGACTCTGTCTCAAAAAGAAAAAAAAAGTGTCCATACTGCCTAAAGTGGTTTAGCAACATCTTATTTCATACATCTAGAAAAAATAATCCTAAACTTCATTTGGAACCAAAAAGACCCCCAATAGCTAAAGCAATCCTAAGCAAAAAGAACAAATCTGGAGGCATCATGATACCTGACTTTAAATTATACTGTAAGGCTATAGTAACCCAAACAGCACAGTACTGGTGTAAGAGTAGAGACACAGACCAGTGGAACAAAAAATAGAGACTCCAGATATAAAACCATCTACCTACAAGCAACTGATCTTCAACAAAGCAGACAATAACATATACTGTCATAAGGATGCCCTATTCAATAAATGGTGCTGGGAAAACTGAATAGCCACATGCAGAAGAGTGAAACAAGACCCCTGGCTCTCATCATATACAAAAACTAATTCAAGATGGATAAAAGACTTTAAGGTATGGAACTGTATGAATGCTAGAAGAAAATGTAGGGAAAACTCTTTTAGACATTGGCCTAGGCAAAAAATTTATGACTAAGACCCCAAAGGCAAATACAGCAACAACAAAAATAAGTAAAGTAAATAGCAATTAAATTAAAAAGCTTCAGTACAGCAAAGGAAGTAACAGAGTGAATAGACAACCTACAGAATGGGAGAAAATATTTGCAAACTATACATGTGACAAAGAACTAATATCCAGAATCTACAAGAACTCAAATCAGCTAGAAAAAAACAAACAACCCCATCAAAAAGTGGACTAAAGATATGAACAGAAGTTTTTCAAAAGAAGAAAGAGAAATGGACTACAAACATATGAAAAAGTACTCAACATCACCCTTCATCAGGGAAGTGCAAATTAAAACTATAATAAGATACCACCTTACCCCTATCATAATGACCATTATTAAAAAGTCAAAAATCAATAGATGCTGGTGTGAATGCAGAGAGATAAGAATGCTTACACAGTCTTGGTGGGACTTTAAATTAGTACAATCTCTATGTGAAACAGTATGGAGAGTCCTCAAAGAAATAAATGTAGAGCTACTATTCAATCCAGCAATCTCACTGCTGGGTATCTACACAAAAGAAAAGAAATCATTTTTTCAAAAAGACACCTGCACTCAAATGTTTATGGCAACACAACTCACAATTGCAGAGATGTGGAACCAACCTAAGTGGCCATCAGTTGATGAGTGGGTAAAGAAAAGGTGGTGTGTATACACACACACACACACACCATAGAGTACTACTCAGCCTAAAAATGAATGCAGTAATGTCTTTTGCAGCAACTTGGATGGAACTGGAGACCATTGTGCTAAGTGAAGTACTCAGGAATGGAAAACCAAATACCATATGTTCTCACTAATCAGTGGGAGCTAAATGATGGGTACACATGGGCACAGTGAGATATAAAGGACATTGGAAACCAAAAAGAGAGAAGGCTGGGAGAAGAAGTGGGGGATAAACACTTACCTATTGGGTACAATGAACACTATTCTGGTGATGGACCCACCAAAAGCCCTGACTTAAGTATTGTACAAAGTATCCATGTAACAGAACCATTTGTACCCCCTTAATATTTTGAAATAAAAGAAGTGTCACTTTAAATCATATTATTTTGAAGTTACGGGAATACATTTAGTTTTCAATATAGTTTCCCTCAGTAAAATTTAGAGGAATGACATGGCATTCCTACAGCCCAAGAAGATATGCCATATTTGATCTGAGCTAATTTTTGTAATTTATTTGAAAATGCACCATTTTGTTTCACTACTAATCTTTTTGTCTCAGATAAAATACCCAGGAGCTGATATGGATATCACTTTATCTGCTCCGTCATTTTGCCGTCAAATTAGTCCAGAGGAATTTGAATATCAAAGAGCATATGGCTCTCAGGAACCTCTGGCAGCCTTGTTGGAGGAAGTCATAACAGACACTAAGCTCTCCAGCAAAGAGAAAAAGAAAAAACTGAAGCAGGTAAAAAGGAATTCTTTATAAGTCATTTTTTCTTCTCCCTACTGTTCTTACGTTGTTTCTTCTTTTGTCCTCTATTTTAATATAAATAGAAGTTTCATATAAATCTCATCTTCTGAGACATAGAAGTTTTGAAAGTATATTATTCAGTTCATATATTCCAGAAGTCTCATTGATTTACATAGTTGTGGTCAATTTCTCAGATCTTTATTCTCCAATGTAGATCTATGGAACTATTATCTAATATTTGTCCATTGTTTTGATATGTGGCATGATGTGAATTATCAGAACAGTTACGTTAAGTTCAGAGAAGCTATCAGTGAGGGCAGATTTCTTTTGATGTTTGTGAAAGGAAAATCAGATGGAATTCACAAGCGTAAAATGTCTAGTTTAAAAGCCATTGGCTTCAGATAGCCACGATCAAATTGGTTTCTTGCTTCAGGTAGCACTAAGTTTTAGTTCCCATTATGTTAGACAATAGTTTTCAACTCAAAATAGGTTTACTCTGACCATTCTTGACGATCAATCCCCGATCAGGTGAATGGTTTTGTTTTTGAAGACTGGACTCTTCACAGCTGGATTCCAGGTCATACTGCAAATGTAGCACTACACACAGAGCACTGGAGTTCTACACTCCTAATCATAGTCTCAGATTAATTTTGGAGAGAGTTCAGTGGTGAAGACCAAAGGAAAAATACACTGTCTCTCTGTAAGCTTTTCACCAAGAAATATATACCAAAATGTTCTCTCTTCCAGTTGGGGTGAAGCTGGTGAGGCAGAGTTGGAGAAGCAGGGAGATGGTAACATGTAATTGGGCTGAAATTTTCTTTAACTGTGTAGAATATAAGTTATTTTCAAGTCAGAGTTACTTGTGAATATTTTAAAAGTGGGATCTATTTATAGTTGGCAGTTGGGGAATATTTAAGAAATATGACTAACAAGAAAACTTTATTTGAAGCTTGGGTCAAAGGAAAGATGAATTAGTGCTATAGAAATTGGAATCAAGTGATTTAACAAAAATAAAACAAAAATAGGAAATCATGGGATCAGATACTCTTATTTAAAATGTGGCTGCCTAATTTTATTGACTCTTGTATGTCTTTTTGACTCTTCTTGGACCTTTTTTTTCAGTTTCAGAAATCCTATCCTGAAGTCTACCGAGAACGATTCCCTACACCAGAAAGTGAAGCACTTCTGTTTCCTGAAAAACCCAAACCAAAACCACAGCTACTAATGTGGGCACTAAAAAAGCCTTTCCAACCATTTCAAAGAACTAGAAGTTTTCGGATGTAATACTTCCACAGCAAGAGAGGTTAGAGAACTTCTGTTATTGTTGTTGATGTTATTTTGAGTGATTCGTGGTTAGGAGAAGGACTATGGTAATTGAAGAAAGAAATGCAAAAAATATAGACTACTGAAATTCAGATAAAGATTATCTGACTTAAAAAATGTTGAGCCATTATCAGTATTTTTATAAAATTCTGTGCTATTTTTAAAGTGTACAAGTCAATAAAAACAATTGAGTCAAATATATAGTGGCAATGTTAACACGTTTGTAATTGTTACCAAATTTAAGGGTAAAGTATTTTCGCCTTTTTATTTTTTGTTTTTCATGATGTTTATAATAGTTTTGTGTACATCCTAGTGATTGATGTCTTTGTTATAACCAAGTCTTAAAAACACTCTGTATACTTGAATAAGAAAGACACTGTGTACTGTTACTGTGATGCTGTTGGCTTAATAGCCATTTGTAATTTCTCCTATGTAAATTTCATTTTTCATTGTTGTACAAAAATCGTAATGTCCTATATTTTGATGGCTGTGTCTTTTATGGCAGATTTGTTGGATACTATGACAGATTTAATTAAAGCTCGTATTTTTATAACATATATATTAGTTGGTGTTTACCTATAAGTGTAGTGGATTTTCATCTGCCTACAAAAAGTATAGTTTCAGTCTTAGCTAAATATGGAAGGTTGAACTGGTTAAATTATTCGGGTTACCTTAGACCTGTGATTCTAAGTGAAATCTTTGTTGTTTTTATGGGAAACACAAATCAGTTAAATAAAATGGGACTATTCTTTATAAATCTATTTTCATCCTTTGGAAAGTACATGCAATGTAAATAAATACTGTTTTTTTATAGTGTACCTAGTGTTTTTTTCTTTTTTTTCCTTTTGGTATTTAGATCAGTTAACATCTTTAAATGCCTTTGCCAGTATTCTCACATGAGCCATTATTTCTGTAAGAAAATAAGAAGTGAGATTTGGGCTTTTGTATTGGACTTTAGGAGAGTGTTTTGTCAATTTTTTTTTTTGCTTTGCTTTGCCCTTTTGTAATATAGTAGTGCACTTGGATTATGGAGCATCTGGAAGGTTTCCTCTGAGAACAATTACCCAAAAAGCTGAGAGCAACACCCACTAATTGGTTTGTGGTACTCTCTGGACTGATTTTTCCTTGCACTTGAGATCTGCCCCTATACTCTTGTAGCAGAATACCTCCTACAGCAGACACAGAATTTGCTTATTTAAAAATGGATAAAAATACTCCTATTGCTTTGGGTACCACCTTACATTCCAATTATGTAATGTAATGGGAGATTTTTCGTGTTCCAGGATTTATTCTGAGACTTCGGCATTCTGTTTAGAGCAAAGAATAATTCTATTAAATACTTTCTGTTCTCTTTGCCCTCCAAGGCAGAGTTTATTTTCTGGAATCTCCTCTCCTATTGCTTATCTATGGAAGTATATGTGATTTGTTTTCTGTCTTTTTTTTAAAGATTACTTTTCAAAACATTCTTATGGAGGGATCATAAAACATAACTGCTACCCAAGTGTGAAATTGATAAGTAGATAATAGCAGTTTTCCAAAGTATTTGTACCAATTAATAGTCCCATTAACAGTGTATGAGAGTTCTTTTGCTTTACATCCTCACCAAAACTTGCCATTGTGAGAGTTTGAAATATTGTCAATGTGGTGAATATTAATAGTATCTGATTATGGTTTTATTTTGCATTTCCATGGTTATTCATGTGGCTGAACGCCTTTTCCATATATTTTTGGACTTTTTCACTTTTGTGCAAATTTTAATTGTACAAAGTGAATTGTCAAGCTCCACACATGTGATCACCTTGTTGAGATTTTGATTTTGATTTTATTTAATCTATGAATCAATTTGGAGAGAACTGCTATCTTTACAATATTAAGTCTTCTAGTCCACGAATATGGTTTATCCCTCCATTTATTTAAAATAAAAAAAATTTAAGTTTCTCTGTCAAGGTTTACAAATCTTTTGTTAGATTTAGTTCCTAAGTACTTGATACTTTTAAGCAATGTTAGTAATTTTCAAATATATACAAAAGTAAAGAGAATAGTATCTATCTTCTTGCTTCATCAGTTATTATTCAACTGATAAATGATGATAAATGTTTGATCCTATTGTAAGTGGTGGTGTTTTGAAATTTCATTTTACTGTTTGTTGCTTGTATAGAGTATAAAACTGATTTTTGTTTACTGAGTTTTGTACCAATAACCTTGCTAGGCTTTCTTATTAATTAATTAAACATTTAGTATTTTTTTTTTTTTTTTGCATTTTCTGCATTCATTACATATCAGCAAAAAGGCCAGTTTTTGTTTTTCCTTTCTGTTATGGACAGCATCTAAAATGTCCACAGTGACCTCTGTCTCCTATTTAATGCCCTGTGTAATAATCCCCTTTCCTTGAGTGTGGGTTGAGCCAAATGACACGCTTCTAACTAATGGAATATGCCAAAAGTGATGGGATATCAGTTTTGAGATTCAATTCCAGAAAGACTCTGGCTTCTATCTTGTGTGTCCCCTCTCTTACTCTTAACCTGGCGTGCTCAGAGGAAAGCCAGCTGTCATGTTGTGAGCTGCCCCGTAGAGGGACCTGTCAGGCCAGGAACTGATGTCTCTGGCCAACAGCCAGCAAGGACACGAGGCCACGAGGCCTGCCAACAACTTCGTGAGTGATCTTGGAAGTGGATCCTTCCTTGGTCAACCTTGAGGTGACTGTAAGCCTAGCTGGCACCTTGATTACAGCTTTTTTGAGAAACTCTGAGATAAAGGCCTTTGCAGAGCTGTGCCTGATTCCTAACCTATAGAAACTGAAATATATGTTTTTTTCCTTTTCTTCCTTTAAAAAAAATTTTTTTTTAATGTTTGTTTTAAGCCACTTAATTCAGGGATAATTTGTTATGAAGCAGTAGATACAATACACTTTTCAATCCTTGTATCATTTGTTTCTTTTTCTTTCTTTCTTTTTTATCTTTTAGCCCTGGAGACCTTCAGTAGAGCATTTTCCCCTTATCTGCATTTTGCTTTCCAGGGTTTCAGTTACCCATGGTCAGCCACAGTCAGAAAATATTAAATGGAAAATTCCAGAAATAAACAATTTGTAAGTTTTAAATTGCAGGCTGTTCTGAGTAGTGTGATGAAATCTTATACCACCCCACTTCATCTTCCTGGGATGTGAAAAATCCTTTTTTTTTTTTTTTTTAGCAGATCCATGCCTGGGTGACCCAGTGCATTATCAATGAACAGTAATATTTTGAAAGGAATCATTTCTTCTGAGCAGTAGGTCTCAACAGTGGGCTTAAAATAGTTAGTAAACCATGCTATAAACAGATGTGCTGTCACCCAGGCTCTGTTCCATTTGTAGAGCACAGGCAGAGTAGATTTAGCATAAGGACGTTGGGATTTTTAGAATGGTAAAAGAACATTGGCTTCAATTTAAAGTCACCGCCTGCATTAGCCCCTAATAAGAGAGTCAGCCTGTCCTTTGAAGCTTTGTAACCAGGCATTGACTTTTCCTCTCTAGCTAGGAACGTTCTAGGTGGCATCTTCTGCTAATAAAAGGCTGTTTTGCGTACATTGAAAATCTGTTGTTTAGTGTAGCCACCTTCATCAAGGATTCTTAGATAGATCTTCAGGATAACTTGCTGCAGCTTCTATATCAGCATGTGCTGCCTCACCTTGTACTTTTCTGTTATGGAGATGACTTCTTTCCTTAAACCTCAGGAATCAACCTCTGCTGGCATCCAGCTTTTCTTCTGCAGCTTCCTCGCCTCTCTCAGCCTTCATATTACTGAAGAGATTTAGGGCCTTGCTACAGATTAGGCTTTGGCTTAAGGGAATGTTGTGGCTGGTTTGATTTTCTATCCAGACCACTAAAATTTTCTCCATGTCAGCAATAAGGCTGTTTCGCTTTCTTATCGTTCACGTGTTCACTGAAGTAGCACTTTTAATTTCCTTCCAGAACCTTTCCTTTGTATTGATAACTTGGCTTAGACTTTGATGTAAGAGGCCTAGCTCTCAGCTGCTCTCAGCTTTCAGCATGGCTTCCTCACTACACTTAATCATTTCTAGCTTTTGATTTAAATTGAGAGACATAAGCCTTTTCCTTTCACTTGAACACTTAGAGGACATTGGAGATGTTATTAATTGGCCTAATTTCACTATTATTGTGTCTCAGGGAATGGGGGCCTGAGGAAAGGGAGAGAGGCAGGGGAACAGCCAGTTGGTGGAGCAGTCAGAGCACACAACATTTATCAGTGAGGTTCATTGTCTTATACGGGTGTGGTTTGTGGCACTGCAGAACAATTACAATATAACATCAAAGATCACTGATCATAGATCACCATAATAGATACACTAATGAAAAAATCTGAAGTATTTTGAGAATTACCAAAATGTGGCGCAGAGACCCCAGATGAGCACATGCTGTTAGAAAAATGGTGCTAATAGACTTGCTTGATGTAGGGTTGCCACAAACCCTCAGTTTGTAAAAAGTTCAGTATCTGCAAAATGCAATAAAACCAAGTATGCCTGTTTATATAGGGTTCAGTACTATCCATGGTTTCAGGCATCCACTGGAGGTCTTGGAATGTATCCCCCACCGATAAGGTGGGGGGACTGCTCTATAATGTGGAATAGAAGTGGGGATAGAAGCCATCATTGTCTTGTTGCTGATTTCAGAGGGAAATCTTTTAGCATTAGGGTATTTGTAGATACCTTTTTATCATGTTAAAAGAAGTTATTTTTGGATATGGTGGCTCAAGTCTATAATCCTAGCACTCTGGGAGGTCAAGGTGGGAGGATCACTTGAGGTCAGGAGTTCCAGACTTGCCTGAGTAAGAGTGACACCCCATCTCTACTAAAAACATAATAGAAAAAAAAGCTGGGTGTGGTGGTGTGCACCTGTAGTCCCCACTGCTTGGGAGGCTGAGGCAGGAGGATTGCTTGAGCTCAGGAGGTTGAGGTTGTAGTGAGCTATGATCAGGCCATTGCACTCTAGCTGGTACTAGCCATGGTTTCAGGCAT
This sequence comes from Lepilemur ruficaudatus, assembly GCA_963574885.1. Taxonomy (NCBI): domain Eukaryota; kingdom Metazoa; phylum Chordata; class Mammalia; order Primates; family Lepilemuridae; genus Lepilemur; species Lepilemur ruficaudatus. Next base: position 44,368 of record CAUYRT010026000.1, on the reverse strand, counting down.
CTCCTGGAGGCTTTGAAATGTATCGGCTGCCAGGCTGATCTCTAACTCCTGGCCTTGAGCGATCCTCCTGCCTTGGTCTCCCAAAGTGCTAGGATTACAGGCATGAGCCACTAGGCCTGGCCTAGAAATCATTCTTAGAGTATTTTTATCTTTGCTTATAATTGCTTTTATTTCTAGGTATGATTAGGAGAAAACATCGTATCATGGCTCTTAGAGACTCTGATAAGGAATTTATCAAATGAGTGCTCTCCCCACAGAAAATTTTAAAAGAGTACTATAGTAAATTTTCAAGGTTGAATACACTCTGTGTATGAGCAGGGTGATGGAATTCAGCCATTCGTCATTCTGATTTCTCACACATCTTTGTGTTTCTTCATCTGCCTTCAGGGAAGTCGTGTCTGTGAATCTAGCAAATTGGATAGACATATGGGTCATGACTTAGCACTTATGTTATCCAGGAGTTTGGTTTTGATGCCCACACCTACCAGAGAGTTTCTGCACATTTTTATAGGAAACGTAACTTAAACAGAGCTGGTTATTGTGAGCTGCTTATGTACAGGAAGAGGAAACCAAAAATGGCTTATGTTTAGAATACCACAAAAATCTTCTATCAGTACTAAAGGAGGAATCAGTTAAAATGGCTCTTTGTTATATGGGTGTGATTATAGTGAATCATGTTTACCGTTGAGACAAAACCCTGCAAATGTTAAAGACCTAGGGTAGGCTGGGCGCGGTGGCTCACGCCTGTAATCCTAGCACTCTGGGAGGCCGAGGCGGGCGGATCGCTCAAGGTCAGGAGTTCGAAACCAGCCTGAGCAAGAGCGAGACCTCATCTCTACTATAAATAGAAAGAAATTAATTGGACAACTAAAAATACACAGAAAAAATTAGCCGGGCATGGTGGCGCATGCCTATAGTCCCAGCTACTTGGGAGGCTGAGGCAGTAGGATCACTTGAGCCCAGGAGTTTGAGGTTGCTGTGAGCTAGGCTGACGCCACGGCACTCACTCTAGCCCGGGCAGCAGAGTGAGACTCTTGTCTCCAAAAAAAAAAAAAAAAAAAAGACCATGAAAAATCTTATATCAGTGTTTGACATAGAGTAAGCATTCAAAGAACATTTATTGCTGTTATGATTATCATTTCAAGGTGAATTATTTTTAAAAAGTATTAGTATGGACAACCCCTTTATTTAGGTAAATTAGAATGTTCTTGATAGTGAGCCCAAACAAAATGCAAAAATAAATCAGATGGTAAAGCCGATAAAAGTGTACAACTGTCACACATAACTAGAATTCATTGTTGTTTTTCTTATGTCTCATTATTTTTAATAGGTTTCACAAATAACCACTATAATTATTTCTCATAACATGCTTTTTAAACTTTATATGTTAGAATATCACTTACAATATAATTTTTTAAAAGATTTACAGTGCTTTTCTTAAAAAGCTCAGAAACTATTAGATAACAAACACCCAAGAGCAAAAGAAATGATTTTTTTCAAATTACCTATCCTGTTAGATCTCACTCTTATAACACAACAATCTTCACTATTTCTTTATTAGAATATTCTTATTAGTGTTTCTAGCTGAATTTATATAACATGACTATTAATTAAGAGGTAAACTATGGATTATCATAACAACTATCATTAGTTGAATAAGTGGTATGTGACAGGCACCATGCTAGGCCTATCTACAGACCTTAACGTTTTTTTTTTTTTTAATCCCCTTAACAATTCAAGGATACCATTATTCCCACTTTATAGATTAGGAAATTGAAACTTAGGGAAATCAAACAAGCAACCCAAGTTCACAGACCTAGCAGGGGTGGAGCAGGACTCAAACTCAGGTCTATCTGACGCTAAAGGCAGATGTGGGTTTTCTTGTTAAAGAGTGAAAAGAAATCCATGTACAAATTCTCCCATATAATTACAAAACCAGCTATATTTGAGTTCTTGGAAAACCAGTTTTACAATCAGAAGAAATCTCTATGGTGCTAAAATATGAATACACACGTTGCCATTAATTTGCAAACAACAAAAACAATTTCTCCAAAATGTATAAGCTATTAAGAGGTATACATATTTTTGTTAGTTTTCTTCTCCAAGTACTTACATTTAAAATAAAATGCTTTATATTCAATTTATTTTATTTTTTGCAATTGAGTTCTTGATTATGCGGTAAAGCCATTAAAATCTCATTAAAAATTCCTCAACCTCGACCACTAAAACATCAACAGCTTTTCAATCATTTCGTTCTGGCTTCTCAATGTATTTGTTTTAAAAAAAGAGCATTATGTCTCAAAAGCATAATACAGCCAAGCAGCAGGCTTGTTTTCTCAAATTGGTGAATATGGAGATATCATCACGTACTTCTAATGCTCTGTCACCCCTCATCTACTGATCCATTTAGAAAATGCACTGGTCCCCTTGTCCCTCTACAAACCTGACTCTAAAACTATGATGGAGGACTAGAGTTTGTTTCCCTCCCCAGTGCTACTTGTTCAAAATACAATAAATTGGCAATACCTGGAAACATTTTTAATTGTCACAACTGAGAGATGCTACTGGCATCTAGTGGGTAGAACCCAGAGATGCTGCTAAACATCCTACAATTCACAGGACATCACCTCTTCTCCCTAACAAAGAATTATCTACTACAAAATATCAATAGCGCTGAGGTTGATAAATCCTGCAACTTCCTCTCAATGATCAAAAATCCCTGAAAAGAATCAAGAATACCATTTTTAAAATATCAGCAATTGATCATCTGGATTGAATTAGACACATCTAACCACATTGTTTTTGATACAAAGAGTGAACATTTTAGCATGACCCGGTAAAAAGTGATGATACCGGGTGTGCCTTTTTTAACACAAATTCCCTTTCCCAGAACTTACCCCTATTTCCGTGGCTGCTGTTTCACGTCTCCTGCGATCGCACTGCCCACGGCTACCCTTGACCTTAATGCCATAGACGGCCCGAAGCTGCTGCAACAAGGCCAGTCTCACCAGCCTCTGATCCCACATCCCGTACTCGTCGCTCATTCTCTGAGGCAGGACCAGTGTCCTGACCTTCTTTCGCCACCAAGTCTTGCAATTTCCGAACACTCTCAGGTTTGAGCTCCGCTCCGCTGCCTTCCGACTACGTCTCGCACTCCTCTGGCCCACAGCCCCTGCCACTCCCACGGCTTTTCCTTAATCCTCTTACGCTTACACAGACCCTCTTCTCTTGGCCCTCTGATCCAGCCACACTTCACTCTTCCTTCACTTACACTGACTTTGTTTTAGTCACCCAATCCTTTCAGCTGCTCACATAGACTTCACTTCTTTCTCCCCGATTCTTTCGGTTCCTTGCACCAACGCCTGTTGCCAGCTTCTCAACGCGTCCGGCCACTTCCAATAATCCCTTTTCCTCCAAACCTCCCTTTGCCCGCTCTGGCTTCCTCGTCCCTCCAACTCCAGTAGGCTCAGCTGGGCGTTCGCTTCTCGGGCCCCGCGTCCCCCACCCCAGCCTAGCCGGACCAGCCGGCTGCTCGGGCGCCTCTTCCAGTCCCGGTCCCCGCCCGGGCTGGTCGCCGCCGTCACCCCGTTTCACAGGCGGCTCGTTCCCTCCTCCGCCAGACTGCCCGCGGCTCCCGGCCTGCACATCCTGGGGCGCTCACTGGAGCCAAGAAGCTCGCCTCATGCCTCCGCCCCACCTCCTCTGCAGACACCCGGAGCCACCGCGGCCGCCGGACCCGCAGTTCCAGCCCAGGCTCAAATGGCAGCGCCAAACAGCGCTCGGCATCTGATTGGTCCGCTTCTCTTTTCAAAATCAGGACCTCGGAGGGTGGCCAGGAACTGCCTGACTAGGGAGGTGCGGGCGAAGGGGAGATGACGACGGGTGTAGCGTCCAAACCTAAGAAACGTGAAAAGAAAGATGAGCTTCACTTGCTCCTTCATAGCCATATTTTTTGGAGGAAAATACTGTTCAAAGTATGCTTGAATATCTTGACGTACGCCTCAGACAATATACAATATTTGGGGAAATGCAATAGACACCTTGTTCTCATTTCTCTCGTCGCAGCTGAGGCTGAAGGCCCTCTTACGGAGAAACCGTTCTACGGAACCCGAGATGAGACAATTTAAGTCAATATTGACAAACGCCGATTTTAGTAACTGTAACCCACGGCCTTTGGTGGGAACTACGGCTATGGGAATTTGTTCATGTTTTGGGGGACTGATAGTGATGCACAAATCTTATTGCCTAAGAAGTTAAGTACAACATAGCCAAAGTTCACGTAAGGTGGAAAAAAAAATAAGTACAACGAAGAAGACCCGTCACGAGAGAGTGGAGTACGGAAGAAATGCGAAGTGTGGGCGAGGTGGCAGCTTGCACGAGCTACATTTAGTGGGATTTGGCGTTAGGAGTCCCGGAGGCAGTGTGGCTGCCCGCCCAGATACTGCTGAAACCTAGTAACCTGTTGACCTGCGGGGCTGCACACGCCCAGCTCTGAGCTGCTTTTCCATTCTGAAGCATCAACAATCCCATCAAGTTGTTCCCTGTTGGGATGTAATTCTTTTAGGGCGGGAGACTTGGGCTCAATTTAAATACAGACAATGTAGTATAGATTTACTACCACCCCACCTCACACGCCAAGGAAACTTGCTTACAGCAGCAACAGAACTTAATCTGCCGTATATACTGTTGTATCCCCATTGCCTAATAGCGCCAGGGGCCAAAGAAATATTTGCCCAATGAATGAATTTAAGTAAGGAACGTTTTCTTAGAATCATGTTGCTCCTTTTGGAGTTCAAGTCCTTAAATATTGCTTACTTTCTATCAGGATGGCCTTTTAAAAAAAAAAAATTTAAGGAACTTTTTTTTTTTTTTTTTTTTTTGAGACAGAGTCTCACTCTGTTGCCCGGGCTAGAGTGAGTTCCGTGGCGTCAGCCTAGCTCACAGCAACCTCAAACTCCTGGGCTCAAGCGATCCTCCTGCCTCAGCCTCCCGAGTAGCTGGGACTACAGGCATGCACCACCATGCCCGGCGAATTTTTTCTGTATATTTTTAGTTGTCCAGCTAATTTCTTTCTACTTATAGTAGAGACGAGTCTCTCTGTTGCTCAGGCTGGATTTGAACTCCTGACCTTGAGAGATCCGCCGGCCTTGGCCTCCCAGAGTGCTAGGATTACAGGCGTGAGCCACCGCACCCTGCCAAGGAACTTTTCATATACTAGCCCATTGTGATATAAGTTGTACACTTTTTTGAATTTTTGCTCTCCTTTTTTGTTTAAATCATAGTTAATCGATCTCTTCTCTTAATGCTTCTGGATTCTAACCACGGGCAGGAATGTTTACCCCACTCCTAAATTACAAAGGAATTCACTCATGTGAATTCTAGTACTGGTTTTTCCAGTACTGGTTTTTTCTAGTACTGCTATGTTTTCATTTTTTTATATTAGGTCTCTGATTCATTTGGAATTTATCCAGTGTAGAAAGTAAAGAATGGATCCAATTTTATTTTTTTCCATACACAGCTATCCAGCCCTAGACATTTTTATTTTAACTCACTTCGTGAACTCCCACACCTACTTCTAAAAGTAGCAAACCACTACTACTAAAACACTCATTGAGTCCCTTGAATAGGAAAAGGAAACTCATCTTTAGTTAAGTATTAGGCTTTGCTTTTAGTTAGTGCCAGAAGGTGGCACACATAATTTTCCTTAGATATTATCTTACCTACCTCTCCCTTCTGTGAAATCAGTCAATAAAGTATCTGCCAAAGCACCTCCCTAAACCTTTCCCCAGCATCCCTGCTAGAAATAAGATGATTTGTGCAGCTTTCGAATTAGGCCCAGAGCTTTTCTCAGTAAAGCCAAAATAATTGTTTCTGGAATCACCACCTCTGGGGGCTGGCACAGTCCACAGACATATGGCTCCATTTATTAATGAAACAGAAATGTTTGAGGAAACATCTATCATATTCTATCCTAAATTTGGACTTGACTAAGATAGAAAATAATAGTGATCTCCTGAGGTCACTGGGGCTACCACCAGAGGGGTGGACACCGTGGTGCTTCTCTGAGGTCGCCCTCCAAGACAGAGGATGTCATGCTTCCCACTCACAGGAGTGTGGCTACTGATGGCCAAGCCCCCTCTGAGAACTGCTCTATGGAAAGGAGCTACCTCACCCCAGCTGACGCATTTCACTGGGCAGTCTGTTGTATTCCATGACTAGTTAACATAGGGGTACACAGGCCTGGCCCCCTTACCTCAACTGGAGACAAGTGAAGGTCTTCCCGGGTCCAGCACTGCCTGTAGGATCAGCTGAGGCCTATGTGGCAACTCTATCACAGTCTGCCCAATCCTATTTCTTTCACTCTTTATGTTGTTCCAAGAGCTCTCCCCAGTAAGCCTCCTGCAGGTATACCTCCATGTCAGTATCTGTTTTTCAGGCAACCCAACTTAAGATACAGGCTCAAAGGTTTTCCCTAAACAGTGCTCTAAACTATAGCCTTGCTATTAAGATATGGTATATGGATAAGAAGCATTGATAGCACCTGGAAACTACAGTCACTTGTCTCTTAATGATGGGCATCTCTTCTGAGAAATGCATTGGTAGGTGATTTTGTTGTGGTGCAAACATCATAGAATATACTTACACAGACTCTGATAATATAGCCTGCTACACACCTAGGCAATGTGGGATAGCCTATTGCTCCTAGGCTACAAATCTCTACAGCATGTTACTGTACTGTAGGCAGTTGTAACATAATGGTAAGAATTTGTGTATCTAAACATAGAAAATGTACAGTAAAAATACAGTATAAAATATTTTTTAAAAGGGGTAAACCTGTATAAGGCACTTACCATGAATGGAGCTTGTAGGAATGGAAGCTGCTCTGGGTGAATCAGTGAGTGAGTGGTGAGTGAATGTGAAGGGCTAGGACATTACTCACACTACTGCACACTTAGGCTACACTAAATTTATAAAACAAATTTTCTTTCTTCAATAATAAATTAACTTTCGCTTATTGTAACTTTTTTATAAACTTTTTAATTTTTTAAAACTTTTTGACCCTTCGTAATAACACTTAGTTTAAAACACACACATATTGTACAGGTGTACAAAAATATTTTCTTTCTTTATATCCTTATTCTATAGGCTTTTTCTATTTTTAAAATTGTTTATTGTTTTTTTACTTCTTAAATGTTTTTGCTAAAAACTAACACACATTAGCCTCAGCCTGCACAGGGTCAGGATCGTCAATATCACTGTCCTCCACCTCCACATCTTGTCCCACTGGAAGGCCTTTGGGGGCAGTAACACATGGAGCTGTCATCTCCTCTAATTAACAATGTCTTCTGGACTACCTCCTGGAGGACCATCACAAATACGTGAGTAATGCATGGCACTATGACAATGTAATAATGGCTACAACATCACTAGGCAATAGGAATTTTTCAATTCCATTATAATCTTGTGGTACCACCATCATACAAGTGGTTCATCATTGAACAAAATGTCAATATGTGGTACATGACCTGTAATTAGAAAAATAGTAACTCAGGCTCCACCTCAGGCCTACTGAACCAGAATCTGCATTTTATGATTCCCAGGTAATTTGTACATTAAAATTTAAGAAGCGCTGGTCTAGGCTCAAAAGACAATGGACTATGCTCAAAAATATTTCTTACTCCAGCTTATTGGTTGGGGAAACCAAACAATATTTTGGTGTGCTTCATATTATGCAAATTAAGCAAAAAGTATAGAAAGCATCCAGAGGAGAAACTTGATCATCTGACTGGACAATTTTAGGTATTCTAGACTCTCAGGTCATAGGGTTTTCTCTTGCTCTGGAGGCTGCCTTGTAGGGTGTTCTGTCCAAAGAATAGGCCAGGACTTGTGCCAACTCTGAAACACTGACAAATAATGTAAAACATAGACTAATGGCCTTCTGGGACTTGTGGGTGAAAGAGATCAATGTATATATTTTGTAAGAAGTAATTTCTGTTCAGGAGCAAGAAATTCAAAATACTTTTTCTTTTGGCAGGTGGGAAAAATGAGATGAAAATATAATGATAGAAAAAACAAAAATGATTAAATAAAAACTATAATTACATAAAAGTATGACAATCTTTCTTGTTTTTATAAAACTGGGAAATGAACAGTTTACTAGTGTCTTCAACCACAGTAGAGGCTTGGTTAGAATAAATTATTTTGTACCAATTACATATGTGATATCTATTTATTGACTTGGAAGATGTCCAGGATATAATTTGAGGAAAAACAAGTCACAAAATTGTTATGTATAATATAACTGTAGCACCTTGTGTATATGTAAAGAAAAATGGAGGGATATTAACAGTGGTTATCTCTGAGCAGCAACATTGCAGGTGATTTTTACATGTCTATGCTTTATCTGCATTTGAATTTTTTATAATGAACATATTGTTTCGGGTTGAATTGTGTCCTTCAAAAAAATATATGGAGGTACTAACCCCCAGTATCAGATACTGACCTTATTTGCAAATAAAGTCTTTGCAGATGCAATTAACTAGTTCAGTTAAAATGGGGTCCTGCTCAAGCAGGGTGAGCCCTTAAGCCAGTATGACTGGTATCCTGTTAAGAAGCGAAGGTGATGCTGGAGGAAGAGATCAAAGTGCAACCAAGGATTGGCGTCCACCACCAGAAGCTAGGAATAGGTGAAGAAGGATTCTCCTCTCTAGGTCTCATGGCAACATGGCCCTGCCACCACTATGTTTCAGACTTCCAGTTTTCAAAACTGTGAGAGAATAAATTTTTGTTGTTTTAAGCCATCTAGTTTTTCGTACTTTGTCATGGTAGCCCTAGGAAACTAATACATCTATTATTTTATAATCATTAAGAAATAAAGCCTTTTCCATTTGGAAAGTGAAAAGGAACTATAAGGAAGGAAGATGGTACTAGAAGGCCGGCATAAACGTGGCTTCTCCCACACAGCCTTCCCTGGCAGTTCTGAGGCACAACATGAAAGCTCTTGTCAGGAGCAATTCCTGTTGACTGATCTAGTGCACACTTTACCTTTCCTCCTCTAGGTTCAAGTTCCTCCAGAAGGCAGGGGCCAGGTTCATGTTCACCTCTCACAGAGTGCAGCCCAGTACTTTGAATAAAGTTCTCAGTGAATTCATTTTGAGAGAATGAGGAATTCCCATTAACAAGAAAGGTTTTTAGCCATCACTCGTATACAGCAGAGTAAACAAACAAACAAAAAAATGCAAGAAAACATCTTGGATGAAAGTGAAATGATTCTAGATTTGGTGTCAGAGAAAGGCGGGGGATCCTACAGACCAAAGTGTCTCCACACACTGACTCCAGACCCCTGGTTCTGTGGGATGTTGAAAAGCAGGTCTTTTGTTAAATACATATGGGGATTTAAATCAATTTCCTTGCCGTGGGATCTCTAGGGGCTTTTAATACACTTTTGTGCTTTGGGACTTTCCAATAGCAGGCTGGAATTAAGCTGTACTTTCTAGTTTGGGACTGTTAAATTACAGATGCTCCTCAGTTTACAATGGGGTCACATCTTGATAAACCCATTGTAAGCTGAAAATATTGTAAGTCAAAAAAGTACATTTAATACACCTAACCTACCGAACATCATAGCTTAGCTTAGCCTACCGTAAACGTGCTCAGAACACTTACTTTAGCTTACAGTTGAACAAAATCATCTAACACAAAACCTATTTTATAATAAAGTGTTGAATAGCCCATATAATTTATTAAATGCTGTACTGAAAGAGAAAAACAGAATGGTTTTGCACCATAATAAAGTGAAAAAATCATAAGTTGAACCATTGCAAGTTGGGGACCTTCTGTGTTCTTTTTATAATTATTTCAAAGCACTTTGGTGCTGGTGTTTGGGAAATGAGTTTTGGTGCATTCTGCACCGTGTTCATATAAACCCACTGAGAACACCTGTCAGGGTTGCCCTTCTGATGTTTAGTGGGCTTTCTTATCTCTACACTCACACTGTATCTCCCAGCTTTAGTCAAACAGGTTTTTGTGGTTCCTTAGATGTGAGAAATCGGTACTTGGTTGCAGATCACATATGTTTCTTCATTACAAGAAATAGAAGGTAGAATGGATATGAGGGAAATAATAGTTTGAAACCATCAAACACCTTCCAAAGGCAGACATCCTGCCAATCTGAAATGTCACTGACAATTCTCACTTGACCCTTGGAATAAGCAAACAAGAATGGGGAGTTTTATGCCACTCTCCAGAACAAGGCAGAGGTAGTGTGTTGTTTGGGTCCCCAAGAAGCAGATGCCAAGACATGATTAGAGTTGCAAAAGATGTATTGGAGGGAAGTGCTGTGAAGGGTAAGTGGAAGAGAGCAGGAGTAGGCAGGGAGAGCCTTCAGGCCATGATGTAGGGAAAGGGAGTGGGAAGGAAGGAGAATGGAACCTCAAATCACCGCGCCGTTCTAAGAAATGTTGGACAGATTGCTGGGTGAGGAGTTCCCCACCCAAGGTCACGTCTTGTAGGAGTTCTGCATCCTGTGGGAATGGCCCAGCACTAGTAACTCCCAGGCATCACTGGGAGCAGCCCAGAGTGCAAATGGGCTGATGGATCCGGAGGGTCTGTGCTGGGGCTGTCATTCAACTGTGCTCCCTGGAGCAGGAAATCCGACTGCTGAGTTTTATGGCCACCGTGGGGAATGAAGTCAGATGACCTGGGGTTGAATTCCAGTTCTACCACTTAAGTATGGGAAAGTTATCCAACATGTCAGAGCTCCAAATTCCTCATATGTAATATGGAAATTGTTAAGGTATCCACCTCAAAGAGTTGTTAGGAGAAAGAATAACATGACTCATGTAATATTCTTGCCTGGCATAACAAAAAACTCAGTAAATGTTAACTATTATTATTTCAGATACTTAAAGGTGGTACAAAGTCAGAAGTTAGCTGGAAAGTGCTGAAAGGTGGGAGAAAGCCTTTACTGTGTGTGTGGTACAGTGCCCGTGAAACTCTCCTCCAGGATCATTTGAGTGGGATCGTTTCTCCCAGCTTCTCAGAACAGCACATGCCTTCCCTGCTGAACTTCACCTCCAAGCGCTCAAAATCAGAAAAAAGGACGATGACTCTATTTCCCTGCCAGATTGACATGGCTGCTGTGGGGACCCTGATTTGCAAGTTTCCCTTGCTGAGTTTATTTAGTGTGTTTATTTATTATGTGTGCCTCCTGTGGAGGTCATATGATGCTGTAAACAGAAGAGAGCTCGGGGATCAGTCAAGAAATGACAGAATATTGAAAAGGTCATCACAGTAAAGTACATCACTATAATCCACAGAATTTGAGGCATTAAAATCCTAATGCCTTGACTTTTGCTCAAAATTTATAGGAGATAAGAAAAATGAACTACTTCAAAGCATTTTTACAACCAAAATTAAAATAGAGGTGGAGTCATTTAACCCCTGCCACAGTCTCAAACTCATTGAACTGCCTTCTGTGTTCATGGAGTTCTGTTTCTGTGGAACTCGAGGGGATGGGGAGCTGTTACTGCTTTGGAACCTCCCCTGAAGACTTAAGGAAAGACAAGAGATGGGTGATAATAGAACCAGTTGCTGAGACATCTTCACACATTGGAAGCCAGCCTGATGGCAAAGGTAGTCCTGATAGTTTCCCAAGGATATTGGGCGCCTGACCCAGGGCTCTGTGACGTCGACTGGCTCAAATGCATGATCTGTCTGCTCGTTAACCATACAGCAGAGACAGCTCTGCACAGATTCTCTTCCTCTGCACCACATACCAGGTGGAAGTGGTTGGTTCCTACCTAAAGATAGTGGCTTCACAGCCTGGGAAAAGAGTAGATAAGGAGAAACATAGGAAGCGGTGTGGACATCTCGAACACAGAATAGAGTCTTCTATACTTATAGGAATTCTGGTGTGAAGCAGCTGTGGGACCTGGTTTGGAAACATTTCTAGGAAATAGTTCCTTGGAAAGATTACCTAGGAAAGAGCTTATTTACTTGTATAACCTCATAACTGAAATTATTGGTGGTGTTACTGTCGAATCTTTTGCAAAATATAAATTACTCTGCCGTCTGAGAAGCTCCATCAGGGAAGGAGCAGTGAGGGAACTGACACCTACTGGATACAATATGCCTTGGAGTATGCTGATGACGTGGGCATCCTCCCCATTTTACAGATAAGAAAGCTGAGGTTCAGAGAGGTTAAGAAAATTGTACAAGGTCCCAAGCTGTTAAATGGTAGAACTGAGATTCCAATATGGATCTCCCTGTCTCTAAAATCCCCAGTCTAACACACACACAATGCTGATTGCCATACATTTCCTGTGGGGGACACTGATGACCTTCAAAACAGCCTTGATTCAAGAGCCATCACCTTCTGATGTGAGTGGCAACTGAAAATCTTCCTATCTAAAAATGTCTCCCTCAACTGATCTCTGTAATTTCCTGTTGCTGTGAATTTAGTTCTGACTTTGTTTTAAAATGTGAATTATCCTGAAAGATGAGACACTTCCTGTCAGTTAATGTTTCAGGTACTTTATTTTCTAAAAGGAGACCTTGATAGCATTAGAACACGTATTATCTGGGGAAGAGAGAGAAGGGCTCACACAGGGAAATGGCAAAAAAAAAAAAAAAAAAGTGAACAATTGAATGCAACAAATATATGAGTCTATTTCAGAATTTTAGCTGAAGCTGAACCCAGTAATCCTTTCTGCTTTTTAGGAAAAACAAACTCTAGATTTTAGAGTGTGCATACCTGTCTCATGATACTGTTTTGAGAAATACATGAGACATGTGAGAATGTTTTGTGATATAAATGGCTTAATATAAACAAGGTACGGTGAGATACTATTTCAATTTATAAATTAATTCTATTTTTACGGCCAGGTACTCTTCCTTTTCCACCTGGCTTCATTCTCCTGATCATGCATCAAATATAAGGGAGGGGGAAACCAATCAAAAACATATCTGGACACTAGAAATAAATTATATAGGTCAGTAACCTATTCTAAAAAATAGTGTTTAAAATTTCAAAAGGAATGAAGTACAGTTTAGAAAAAGATTGAATACATTTTTCAAGATGTTCAACATTATTTCCTCCTGTAGTTTTAAAGATACAATTGATCTTTCTATTAATTCGACTTAAAAAAATTAAGAGTTATATTAAAATTTACCAGCAGAGGGAAGTGAAGGAACACAAACCGACTTGCAGTCTAGGGTAATGTTTGTGCATAAATAGGGCAGCAAAGTCCTCAAATCTAAATCTATGCTTTTTTATCAGCCGGTGGGTCCATGTGAACACATTAAATTTTATTAACAGCTCAGTCTGTAATGAAGGGCAAACAAACAGATTTGTAGGTCAGAACGGCATTAACTTTTGATCAGAAGTTGTAGGACATGGAAATGAACTACCACAGTGTACTTTTAGGGCCAAGTTTTTTCATTTTGAAAGTTTTATTTTCCAAGTTTCTTGAAACAATAGTGAAATCAGTTTTACTATACTAAAACCAATTCCCTTGCTTATTTTTTTCATACCTATTCTAAAATATTCATTTAGAATGAAATTCCAGCAAAATGCATTTTTAAAGACTGCTGCTGTATGTCATTGAGGATAAAAATTTGACTTTGACAAACTGTATCTCAGACATATATGGTCTTCATTTAGATGAAGACAGGACGTGGGAACATAATCTGATGGCTTTTAAAAATATGCCAGAAATGCACATGCACACACACGCCTTTGAGAATCCAGTTATTTACTTCTGGATGGATGTCAGTTAATGTTCCAAAACCTCCTTAGGTCTTGAGGGAAGGTGACTTTAGAATGCATGAACTTTTACTGAGAGGAAATAGTGGCAATCATTGTCAACAAATGGAAATATATATTGAGTGGTTCCCGTGCTAGGTATTAGAGACACAAAGATGTAAAACAGGATATTACCTTGAGGGGAACAATCCAGTTGAAGAGACAAATGAGAATACATTTTACAGTGAGAAATCCCTTGTAGGAACAATGAAAACCAATTGCCAACAGACCAGAATTCCAATATCTAACCAAGTTATTTTTCTACCTTCTCCTTTCACACACATGTAATTAATTCATAGTTCTCATGGAGTGGTAACCAGAATTTTATGTTCTTCCTAGAGAATTCTACTCTGATATGTTACAGAAGGAAAACGTCAGCTTTAGATTTCATTTCAATTAAATGTCCACTCATCAATTTCATCTTCATTGGCTTTTTATATAGGATCTAGGAGAATACGGTCCTCTTTGCTTTAATGGATTAATGGATATACTGTATACATCGTTAGTTACCTGGCTTAGCAGCTTGGAAGGTGTTTTATTCATATTAATATTTGCCAGTCCCAGAAAATCAAGTCTTGATAGGAAGACTTCATATCTTATCCATTGACACACCATGGTTCCAGAATGTGTTGTCAGTTGATAAGATAGCTTTGATTTGTTGCTGGTCCTAGTGAGGGCTTTAGGTCAGCACACCGGGCAATGGAGGAATTCTAAGACCATTGAAGAAAATGAAATGTTAGCTGGGCTTTGAAGAGAAAGTAAGAATAAGATCATTAAAAGGATGGGAGGTGGCAAAAAAACCATTCAAGGTAGGAGAAAGTGCTTAGCAAGTAAGAAAGCAGGTATGATATTAAGAAGTACCTGGTGAGTTACAAGGAATGATGAGGGTTTAAGCAGTAGAGATGTGAGGGTTTAAGCGGTAGAGATCACTCAGTCCTTCAGAGTAGCAGGATGCCCTACTGGAAAGTATGAAAAAAAAGAAAGGAGACTGTACTGGATCTAACATACACCTGGGAGCAACTCTAGTATGTTTCTCTCTCCCTAAATTAATAAATGTAGATGTATCAAATAGCCGTGGATAACAAATATTTCACAGGTTTCAAAGATAAATGTATGCAAGAGTGTCAGTATCCTATCAACATCCATGACCTTTTCCTTTCTTCGACCATCACAATCTACCTTGGAAATACTGTTCTCCAGGAAAAATGGCAGGCAGTAAACATTAAATGTTATAAATCTAAGTGTTACAAATACATTATTATCAAGAATTTTAATAATGAATATCAATATAAATAATAAACATTGTATATTTCTATCACTTTCTTGTGTTCTGTGCTCAAAATTACAGTCCCTTGAAGCTCATAAAAACTGTTCATTCTTAAGTCTTGACTATAATCCTCTATGGCAAATCTCTGTTTTCCTCTAGCAACAATACATGATGCAACTGTGCAGTGGATGGGAGTGTTTCTGAAAGAAATCATTCTAACAACTCTTAAAATTTTTCTGGGTTTCTGTTCTGGAATGGACATAGGAACTATTTTTATATCTTGGGCTAAATGGCTTTAAAATTTCAGTGTTAAGGAAACAAATATATTTTGTATTTTATGGCAAATTTTCCCTTTTGTAGAGACCACCAAAATGTATGGGTGGAGGGGAGGGAGCAAAGTGAAGTGTGGAGTTACATTTGCACTCACAGAGAGATTATTTCCTGTGTCAGACCATTTTGGTAGATAATGTTAGATAGTGACATGGTTGCTTAGCAACCCTGCAATCAATGAATTTTGATTCCTGTTTTGCTGGGAAATCCTAAGGAGCAATGCCTAGGAGAGTCCTTCTATTGTTTTTGAATCATTCAAATTAAAGGTGATTTTTACAAAAGATCTGATTGGCATTCACATGATAAGAGAGGAGTAAAAGATAGGCAACAGGATTTGTATTTCTGTTGTTATTTTAATAGTGGAGAGAGATGTTGATCCATTTTCCATCTTTGTTGAGAATTAAGAGACTAGCTGTAAAAATATAAGAAGGAATGATTCCAGTTACGTAAGAGAGATGTGTGCACTAGAACATCTGTTCCTACCTCTTGCCTTTGAGAATGAAGGGAGCATCTTCTTGCCCAATGCTAATGTCTCCACATATGCTTTTGAGCTCATTCAATTTTTCACTTTAGGATCTTGTTATATTAATTTTCCTTCTTCTCAATTTCCAATTTTTCTTTCTCCACTGCTTCCTTCTCTCAGCCTAAAAACATACTCATCTCAGGAAGACAAAAGAAAGTAGAAAATAAAAACTTTCTTTCAGTTCTCAAGCTTTCTCTCCTACCCTCTCCTCCTCTTTTACAGACCCCTTGACAAAATACAGTTTTCAGTTTCTCACCTCCCTTCTTAGGTCACTGCAATCTGGGCACTAAGGCCAGCACTCTGCTGAAAATGCTCTTGTTGACATGACAACAACCTGGTTGCCAAACACTGTACAGTTTTCAGTGATTATCTCAGTTCTCTGGCAGACAAAAGAATGCTTTTCTTCTGGCCCTCTCCTTAATGTCTTCCTGTGTCTCGCACTTGTGAATGCTGGGCTTCCCCAGGGTTTTGTTCTTAGGCGTCCCCTCCCACTCTGCATGGTCTGCCTGAGTGATCTCATCCCCTCCCATGGCTTCACTTACTTATCAGTGGCAACTTCCACATCTCAGACCTCATTCTGGGACTACAGGCTCATTTTTCCAGTTACTTCCCTCAACATCTCTCTTTGCATATCTTATAGGTACTTAACCACCTCTTCTATCTCCTTGTCATCCTCCTGATATCCCCACTCCAACAAACACCAACAGCCTGCTTGTTCTTGCTACCCCTCCCCCCCCCCCCCCGTCTCAGTTAATGCCATCAGTGTCCACTTAGTTTCCCAATTCAGAAACCTGAGAGTCCCCCAGATTCCTCACCTTCCATTGTCACAGAAAATGACTCATCAGAGCCCAGATAGTCAACCCCTAGGTATCTTCTGATACGTTAACACCCCTCTGTAATTCAAGCCTTAAAAGGACAATGTCAATTTCTGAGTTGTTCTTATCTTCAGTCTTATCTTCCCCGCCCCTCCCACAAGCCCATTACATTTTCTATACATGTCACTTCCTTAGTAGTAGACGTGGCATCTTTGTGAGGGAAAGGATGAGAACTGGGTTAAAGAAGAAACAAAAATTCTTCCTGAGTGATGTTGATGGGAAAAAGAAAAGAAAAGAAAAAAAGAAACAAATTAACTTAAAAGAAAGGATAGAGTACTATTGTTTTCTGTTTAAACTTTGTCTTTGATAAGATTTCTCCCAGGGAGAAAGCTTGGCATTTTGAGGGATGAGTATCTTACCCTGTAATGCCAAAATGGATTTAATTAATGCAGCATTCAGATGAGATCGGGCGCGTTCAGGGTGGTATGGCCATAGACAAATGCAGCATTCAGGTTTTGTCCTTTAATAGACTCTGTGTCAGGGCTTTCTAATGGTTTTTCCTCTTTGTTTTTCAAGTATGAGCAGCATTTGACCGATTTCCAATTTTCTTAGTATTTTATTTAAAGAACAACCACTAAAAAAGAGCATTTTATAATTTGATTATTCTCTTTTACTTTGCTTTATAAATGCCTGAGAACTTCTTTTGAAGAATGCTCCTATCTCATTTCCTAGTCAGGATGCTGTGATCAACCTATTCTACATAATGTGTTTAGAAACAAAAACTTAAGGGAAAAAAAATGAAAGTAAGTACATACTGGCTTGGCTATTGAGGGGAGAAGAGAAAGAATTGAGTATTAATTATTTAAGTGTTCCTGACAGAGGTATGTTAAAAGAGTACTATAGGCCAGGCGCGGTGGCTCATGCCTGTAATTCTAGCACTCTGGGAAGCCTAGGCGGGTGGATCGCTCAAGGTCAGGAGTTCGAAACCAGCCTGAGCAAGAGCGAGACCCCGTCTCTACTAAAAATAGAGAGAAATTAATTGGCCAACTAAAAATATACAGAAAAAATGAGCCAGCCATGATGGCGCATGCCTGTAATCCCAGCTACTTGGGAGGCTGAGGCAGAAGGATTGCTTGAGCCCAGGAGTTTGAAGTTGCTGTGAGGTAGGCTGACGCCACGGCATTCTAGCCTGGGCAACAGAGTGAGACTCTGTCTCAAAAAAAAAAAAAAAAGAGTGCTGTAAAAGTTTGGCATTTTATAAAAGTGCTGATTAATATTTAGGTATCTTTCCTGAATTTCTTTGCAGTTCACTTTTTATGGAAATTAATCCAGTGAAAAACTGAAAAAATTTTTTTTAAACTGATGTTTTTCCAGATAATCTTTAAGGTAAACATTCATATAGTCACAAATAACGTAATTCGGTAATTGTGGAATGCCCCTGTATGCTTTGCTCAGTACATCTTCCATGGAGACGTCTCAATATAATATTCCATCTGTGAATATTTTAAATGTTGAAACAAAAATAAGAAATGTGAAAAAAAAAAAGTGGCATTCTCTTCTAGAGCATGCCACAAAAATCCCTTCATAGCAGGCTGTTGACTACATTTTAGCATCAATTAGTTTCCTTTGTCACACCCCTTTGTGCCTTTGTCTCACTCTACCACACACCCTATGCTGCACAGATGTGGAAGTCACCACTGATTAACAAGTGAAGCCATGGGAAGAATGAGATCACTCAGGCAGATCAGGCAGAGTGGGAAGAAAAGATTGAGGGCAAAACCGTGGGGCATCCTATGTCCACAGGAAAAACTGGTGTCTCCTAAACTTGCATGCTCTTCCGTCCCTTTGTACCTTTCCACATGCAAGTCCCTTAGGCCCTTCCTTTCTCCTTCTGTCTTGGAAACCTTATGCTTCAAGAATCAGCTCAACCATCAGCTTTCTGAGACTTCTTCCCCAGGCAGTTAAAGATCCCCTCCTTAGCGCTGCCCTGTCATATTATACCTGAGTGTGTTTTGACACGTATCCCATCAATTATGTGATATAGATGTAATGAGTTATATCACATGCAAATGCATGATTGTGCATTTACAAATTTGTCCCAAATGAGAATTTCAGCTCTTTAATGGCAGGCAAGGTGTCTTTTTAAAAAGTCTTTATATCCTCTTATTCCTAGCACAAAATAATTGCTAAACAAAGGCTGAATGAATGGACAAACATAAAGTAAGATATTTCAATAGTGATGATTATAGAACACTGAAACAGACCTTAATAGAAATTATGGAAACTGCTAGTCAAAAAAAATCAATGACTTACACCAATTGGCTACTATCAGAAAAAAAAAGAAAGAATAAGTGTTGGCAAGGATGTGGAGAGATTGGAACCCTTGTGCACTGTTGGTGAGATTGTAAAATGGTTCAACTGTTACAGAAAACAGTAGGGCAGTTCCTCAAAAAATTAAAAATAGAACTAGCACATGATCCAGCAATCCCACTTCTGAGTATATATTCAAAATAATTGAAAGCAAGACCCCAAGAGATACCTGCACATCCACATTCATAGCAGCAGTACTCACAATAGCTAGAATGTGGAAGCATCAATTATTGATGGATAAATGGACAAATAAAATGTGGTTTATATATACAATGGGATATTGTTCAGCCTTGAAAAGGAGAGAAATCCTGTCACATGCTATAACATGGATGAACCTTGAGGACATTATGCTAAATGAAACAAGCCAGTTACAAAGAGACAAATATTGTGTAATCCCACATATATTAGATATCTATGGTAGTCACACTAATAGAAAAGGAAAGTGGGGCACATGGTGGCGTGCACCTGTAGTCCCAGCTACTTGGGAGGCTGAGGCAGGAGGATTCCTTGGGCCTAGGAGTTTGAGTTCAGCCTAAGCAACATAGCAAAACCCTGTCTCAAAAAAAAAAAAAAAAAAGAATGAACAAAACAAAGTAGTGTAGAGGCCAACCCAAGAGAAAACTTCCTCTTTGCCCTCTGAAGCTTAGGTGAAAATCACTGACAAGAAGCAGATTAATAGAAGAGACATACAAATTTGTTTAATGATAGTTTTAAATGACACAGGAACCTTCAGAATAAAGACCCAAAGGCATGTTTAGGTTCAACAAAGTATGGACAGCATGTATTAATATAATTGAGCAAAAAGGGCACAATCTAATTCTAATAGACTAAATGTGGAAACCCAGTAATATCTTCTGTCCAGATTCTGCTTGACCTCTCTGGACACGCATTTTTTCCTTTGGGGTGTGGGGCAGGACCCCCATGGAATGGGGGTCTGATGACCTACAATCAAACAATGTAGGTCAAATGTTTTCTTTGTGGACAATTTTTACACAGAAAGGCAGGAGAAAGTGATAGTAATATTTTTGGGCACTATTGCTGGCTTTGGGGACAAGGGGTTCTGGATTCCTAGAGGGATTCTAGTTTCTATGGCTGGTCTCAGGGAATAATGAAGGGCCAGAGACAGGAAGGCAGGAGAAGGTCAGAGAAAAGCTTTTGCTTCTAAGGCTGCTTCTGAGGCCTGCATCTTGGGGTATCATTTTCTGAGCTCCAAGAGTAGAATCATAGTTGCCAGAGCCTGTGGAGTAGAGGGAAAGGGGGAGTTATTATTTAATGGGTGTAGAGTTTCAGTTTTGCAAGATGAAAAAATTCTGGAGATTGGTTCCACCCCAATGTGAATATGCTTAATGCTACTGAACTGCGCATTTAAAAAGCTGATTAAGATAGTAAATTTTATGTTATGTGTTTTTTGCCATAATAAAAAGCAATAAAATCACAATAGGCAATGTCTTTGACATAGACTAGATGCTGTCTGGCGGTGAAAGCCTAGATGGGAGACTGAACAGTAATGACTGTTATAGGCCATATCAGGTGGAATGTTTTCATATTAATATAATCTATCTTGAATGCTTTTTTGTTATAAAAAAGACTATAAAACAAATAACATAGTATATAAATATACTAACAAAATACGACATCATAGTATGATATGAATAACCAAAAAATTCTATTCCCTTTCCAGGAAAGGTACTCTACTCTTCACCATCTCTATTAGGATTACGCTGTTAGTACCACATAATGGAGTTCGACGTTAACATGTGTAGGAGTAGTCCTCCTGGAGCTTACGACCCAAAGAATACTACCACAAAGTCAACAGTTGTCCAGAAAACTTAGAGAGTTATTCAAAGGGTGGCCGTGAAAGCATACACAGGGGCATGTGTGAGCACATGCAGACATGCACACGCTGAAGCTCATGAAACATTCATGAGTCAGGTTTTTGAATAATTAAATAGTGTTGAGGAAACTACATAATTCCATAAGAGGCACATGTTGAGAAAACACTTCTAAAGAAGAACACAGAACTGGAACTTTAAAGTGTCTCTACCAATCTTCATTGACTTAAAAAGGTTGACATAAAACCTCCAAATAACACTCACCAGTCATCCAAAAAATGGACCTCTATTTGAGCTGATTCTTTGGTCTTTGATAGTCCTTTAACAGTTGGAAACATCGCCAACTGGGGAGATGGAAACATCTCCAACTGTCCCTGTAGGGTTTCAGAAATTTCCTTTTTCCAAACCTGCACGCTTTTATCTCTCCCATGGAAAACATAAACACCAGGGATGAAATGGAATTCAAGATTCTTAAATGATCCCTACCCTAATGTGGCTCATTTTCCATCATTGAACCTTTGGGGTTAATTCAATATAAAAGTCTCTTAGCCACCGAAATGGAGCAGTTGATTCAAAGCGGTGAAACTGACAAGAGAGGATCTGTGCAAATTGCCATGTGCCTAGGGTGGAATAGAAAATCCCTGACATGGTACTACTTTCCTCTGTATCTGCAGCCTGGGGATGGCACAACCCCCAGACCTGACTCCTCATCTCTCCCAAATCTGCAGGAACTGCATCTCTGCTAGTCTGAGCCCTGCCATTTCCGAATTGCCTTGGAGCTATAGGAAAACATCATTAACTCAATCTGTGTTACCCTGAAATGCTGAAAATAAAAATAGCATCCGGGAGGCTACTTCCCTGGATTCCTGTTATTTCATATAAAGATTTTATTTTTCCTTGAGCTACTGTTGCTTTCTGATTGGCTTCCTCATTACAGCTGCTCTTTATAAATTTCATTTTGCATCCAGTGCTGACTGTTAGCAAGTTTAGTGGGGACAAGGGGAAATATCCTTCTACTTTCTCTGCAGAGGCAGGAAATGGAGGGGAGCAGGTCTATCACACTGTGGGGTCCTCTCCCTGGGCCTACATGTGTTTATGCAGATGGCACCACATAAAAGTAAATTCCTCGAGAAAGCCGTCTTAATGGGAGCAATCACAAAAGCTAAAAATCTTTGAAAACCCTTTGTAAGAATCTGGAGGAAGAGATAGGCACAGAGGCAATTTCATGCAGTTAGTCTTGGGGATGGTCGGGAGTTTCTAGGCTGATAGTGTGTGTGTGTGTGTGTGTGTGTGTGTATAACAAATGTCTACAATAATGTACTAAATTTTGCTTTTTATTTGTTTGCTTGCTCGCTTGTTTTCTGGCATGAGTTTGCTACAGAGCCACTGAGACTTGGCTCCTTTTCCCCTTTAGCACATCATCCTGGGAACCTGTTGCATGGTTTTCTGTCCCCAGGTGAAAGATGTTTCCTACAGAAAGGCACATCGCCCAACTTACTTATAAAGGATAATCATATAATTTAGCATATAAACCAAGACAGATTTCAGAGTCAAAGTGGGCATTAAAAAGAATCAACAGACATTAATTGATCTACAGCAAGTGAAAACAGGAACATCATAAGGTCAACAGTTAGCTTGGGGAGTGGTCGTCATCCAGTCCCAGAGCTGGCCAAATTCGGTTTCTCAGCAGACATGTGGGGGGTGTTCTTCCCCCCCAAATACCATGGAAACAAGCGTGAAACTATAAGCTTATCAAGGCATTCTATTTCGGCTTCATAGTGTAGCCTTAAAAAGAAGCCTCTTGTTTTGTTCCTCCAAATGCCTGGTTTATTATAGTCTCTTCTCAGTCTAGCTTCCATTTAACTCCCTTACAGCAACTTTGCTATTTGCCATCTCACAAAACATCCCCCTTTGGCCTGTCCGTACTCCCTTTGAAATACTATCAGTGCTTACTTTGGACAATATGGTAGTGTGGTTGGTCATAGTTATAAGCCTAAGTAAGACCCTGTGCAGTCTAGGGGGGAAGATCGATGTAGCATACAGGCAAGAATTACAAAACAATGAATTGTTGTCCTGGGTGGGATGGACTAGACGTTCAGATATGAGACATATGAGGCTGGCCTGGTAGACTGGTCAGGAAGGTTCTGTGGCAAGAGTGAAATGTGTGCTGGGTCTTGAGGAAGGGGCGCTCGATCCAGGAGGAGGGTTAAGAGTGATGGTCAGGAGACGTTGAGCAGCCCTTTGCCAGGAAATGCAGTATCAAAAAGGAAATAAGATTGAAGGAGAAGAGTGAAGTCAGACTATGGAGACCCCTGGACAAGAAATGTGACTTTGAAGAGACTTGTCATAGGCAGCGCAGCCACTGTCAGCCTTTGAGCAGGGGAATGTCACTGCAGAAAGAGAAATCTGGCAGTGCTGTGCTGACAGTTGGCAGGGGAAAAGTTTGAGGTGGAGCCACTAGCATGGAGTTTGTTTAAAGAATGTAGTTGTAACAAGAAAAACAATTTCATTTCAGTTTTAATACTGTGCCTTTGTCTTCATCCATTTGCAAACACAGCAGATGCCGCTTTCTGATGTATTTCTTTAAATATCTCATTACAAGTACAGGCACTTATCTTCTCTTTATTCATGCTGCATTCCCTTGGAAAGGACATATTGTTTTACTTTGGCACTTGTGTATCTCACTAGGCCCCCAGCAGCCTGAATCCTTCATGAATTGCCTAGGGCACTTCAAGAGAATTGAACCTTTCTTCATTTTCCTTCTCTTTATTCTGCTCACACATTTTTCAGGGTGACTTTATGCCATATAAACTATCTCTGCTTCATAAGTTTAAAGGGAAAAATAAACAAATAATTGATGGTGTTTATTAAAGGGGAATCTAAAAGATGAGATGTTTTTGGTGTGGGAGTTTTGCCAAAGTCAGGGAAGGGCAGGGATCAAGAAAGAAATATGCGAGATTCTTTACCTTTCCAGTCTCGGAATACTGTAGGGAACTTGGGATACTGGGAGAAGCATAGGGGTACGTAGGTGGCAAACAGCAATGCAGTCTGCATGCTGTCATGTACAACATGTTTGCTGCAGAGCTTCAGGCCCGGTTCCAGTTGGCTGTGTGATACTGGGATAGTCACTTAACCTCTCTGAGCCTCAGTTTCATCATCAGTCAAATGATAGTGTGAGACTCAATGATCCTTAAATATTCTCCTGGTCTTAAGTTTTTTATTTCACAATTTTGGGAAATACCCATTTGGCAGTAGAGCTTTATTTCTGTTAAATTTCTATTTAATTAAAAGCTCGGTCAGACTATTTATGTATATCATCTTGCATGTTTGAAGTCCTGAGCAAAAGGTCAAAAATATGCTTTTATAATAAGTCTTCATGTAGAATGTTCTACAAAGAGGAGATATTTATGGTAAATTGCTTAGCACAAATATGTATTTATATCATGGTATTATAAAGCAGAACTTAGCTGCTTTATTACTCACTAGATATTGAACCAACAGCATGATGCAGCTGCGAAAAAACTTAATACACAGCCTTAGACCATTTTACTTGATGGACATTTCCAAATTATAGGAAATAATAATTCTGCTCTGTTCTATACTGATTAGGCAACATCTGGGGTCTTTTTGTTTAGTTCTGAGCTCCACATCTTACAGGAGATATATTGACATATTGAGCTCACTCATAGAGAGAGAAGCACCGCTGAAGTGGGGAAGGGTCTGAAAGTCTTTTTTACTTCTTGGAGGTTTAGGCCGGAATATTGGAAGAGAAGACAGACAGCTATTTGAGCCTCTTTATGTAGAAAAGTAAAAGTATAGACTTATGCTGTACTAGGTTAAAGGATACGTGAGGTGAAAATGGACATGAGTTTAAGAGAGGCAGACTTTACCTCAAAATAATAAAAAACACTTCCAACATCTAAAGCCATCCAACAAGAGAAAGAACTCACTTATAACTTAGTGAGATCTAGAGGCTTGATCAGAGGCACATTCGCCCTTAAAAGAATTCAAATAGAGGCATATGCTATTTCCATAGAGGGTCATAGCAATATCTCCCATCCTGCATGACATTTTGAGGGTGTGACTTTGCTATTCTTCCCATGAAGAGGTGGACTCTCTTTCCTCTGTCCTTGAATCCGGGCTGAACTTATGACCTGCTTTGATCAATGGAAGGCAGTGGAAGTGATGCTATAGGACTTCCAAAGCTAGACTTAGAGAGACTTCGTAGCTTCCATTTCTTCCCTATCAAGCCTGGAGAAGGGTAAGTCAAGAAGACACAGTGGGCAGCCAACACCAACTGCTAGACGTGTGACTAGAAGCAGCGCGCATGCGCCACTCTCAAGGAGAGGATGGAAAGTTGCAGGCGGATGTCCACCTACAGGTGGTTATTCTTGGAAAGAGTATTGTAAAACTCTGGAGAAGCAATAGGGGACATTCAGAGTGAAGGAGAAGGTGACAGGGCAATACATTTGGCAAGATCAAAGAGATCTGTGGGGAGGCATCCACCCGTAGGAAAGGTCAGGAGGAGAGAGCTCTGGGGCTCAACATTCACCCCACTCTCACTGTGACATGAGTTGTGAGGAGGCTGCCCTCCATCACCGCAAACCTCTGGACTAATTGGGGAGCTGTTTAGAGTCTGTGCAGAGACATGGCACCAGAGAGCAGACGCAGTGGTGATCGGGTGGCTGCCAGTCCCGCATTTCTGTAGAAGATGCCATTCTGAGCTCACAGGTACAGGACACCAGGGGTCTGCATGGGACTTGGTTTTGCATCAGTAGTCTTTGCATCATCCCTGCTGGGCCATGGAGGGAGCAGGCAGAGTGGATGCTCCCCCATGCCATGTCCCATGACTAGGAGCTGAGCATCCTTCCCCCATCCCTGGCGGAGAATCTGAGCAGAGGAGCCACCTCAGGAACCACAGGAACCACATGAGAAGCTTTGAGTGCCTGCTTCAGTGGGACCAGGTGGAGGAGAACTCTTCCCCTCCTGTGGCCCCAACCCACTTCTGCGGTTGCTGGGCTGCTGGAACCAACACCCAAACATGCGGCTTGGTATCCATAGTTCTTGTGCTGCTGAAATAGCCCTGTACCCGCACAGCCCTGCCTCCATGGTCCCAGTTCCAGCTCTGAGGCTCTCGCTGAACCTGGGCCTGAAGCTCCACCCCTATGGCTCCAGAGCTCCCACTGGGCTTATGATGCTGCTCCTAAGATTCCAGCATTGCACCTGGACTGCAAGACCCCACCCCTGAGTCTCCACCACTGCCACTGGGCCTGTGGAACAGCCCCCAAAGTCCAGGGGTCCATCAGGGACCCCCACCCTTGAGCTGCCTATGACCACTGCCTAGATAGCTTCACACAGCTGCCACTGTCACCTCCACAGGGAGACTCTAGGCAGAGCAATCCCCTGCAGCACCAGCCTCCATGGAGAGAGTCTCACTCCAACTTGAACTTCCAACAGCAATCTGGGGAACAACCCACCACCCTGCATGATCATCCTGAACCAACATGAACTGTGACAATCACAAGGGAATGGGACAAAACAGAACAGCAGCACTACAGGCTCTCAGTGTGCACACCCTTCCCCTGCTGGGTCAACATTCCAGAGTAGGACACTAAAGCATCATCTAGGGTCCGCCCCTTCTTCCCACTAAGTAGGAGAGTTCTTAGCAAAGGAAAACAGGTGTCCTGCAAACCTATCAGCCCTGAGCCAAGATAGGAGGATTCAAATGAGAAGAAACTGGCTAAAGACTCTTAACAACATGAAAAAACAAAGCAGTTCAACACCCCCAAAGGTCCTATACGATGGCTCCATCACAATGGAGCTATAGTATGAGACTCCAGTCAAAAGGAAACTGTCAATATGACAGAAATGGAATTCGGAATATGGATGGCAAGTAAGATGGAATAGAAGAGAAAGTTGAAAACTAACAAAAAGAAGCCAAAAAAATATTTGAGGAAAACAACAAAAAAAAGAAAAAGTCACCAAAGAGCTAGACAACATAAGGGATGTAATAGAACTTAAATGAAAGAGTCATTTGGAGAATTTTTCAAAACACAGGAGAAAGCTTCATCAACAGGCTAAACCAAGCAGAAGGAAGAATCTCAGATCTCATAGAAAAGGCTCCCAAGCTAACACAATCAGTCAAAGATGTAGAAAAGAGAAACTAGAAAACATTCTTGGTAAAAAATTATCATTAGTATACATTTACCAATGAATGAACATCTATTTATGGACTACTGTATGCCGGAGAATAAGCCAAGAGGGGACACAAAGAGTGATAAAGATGCCCCTTTACCTGGAGGAGCTCACAGCCCAGTGCAGGGGTCCAAACTTCAGCACCTGTGGCAACCAAGCAAGAAGTGGAAATGAGTTAAATGGGCCAGTGGCGCCTGTGCAAACCAGAGAACATATGGTCCATGTAAAGGGAGCGACTGCCACTCAGCTCCGTCTGACTGCTGTCATTACAGAAGACAGGCCAGCGCTACCATATTTTATTATTGAAAGAATAGAAACCCTAAATCTATGTTTAGTCAAATTCCTCACTTCTTAGATGTTGGCAACTAAATGCATTTTTAAAATAGTATGATGTGAGAACCATTCAGACCTGCAGACTGCAAGTTGAATTTGACCCAAGAGCTATGTCTGTGACTCTTCTAGTGGGTAATGCTCTAAAAATAATTATAGTACATTTTGATAAGAGCTCCAAGGAGAGAGTAATATCCAGGTGTTAAGAACATGCAGATTGTCTAGTCCTTCCCTTTAGGAAATGTATGCTAAATCTAAATTGCTAAGTTATATTTGAATTTCAAGGATTCTGTATTAGTTATCTATGGTGTATAATAAGTTACCCCAAAACTTAGTGGCTTAAGACAACAATAAACATTTATTGTCTCCCATGGATTCTGTAGGCCAGGAATTACCTTAGCTGGGTAATTCTGGATTAAGGTCTGTCATGAGGTTACAGTAAAGAATTCAAGATGTCAGCTGGGTTTCCATCATCTGGACTTGACTGGGACTAGATGATCCCCTTCTCTGATGGTTTGCTCACACACCAAGGGCTCAGCTCCTCCTCAGAGAAACCTCTGCACAGGCCGTGTAAGTATCGCACAACATGGCACTGTCTTCCCCATAGTGAGTGGTCCTAGGGCAAGGGTGAGGTAGAAACTACAGTGTCTTTTATGACCTAATCTAGAAAGTCTCACTTCACCATTTCTGCAGCTCAGGCTGCTATGACATAATACCACAGCCTGGGTGCCTTAAACAATGGACATTTGTTTCTCAGTTCTGGAGGCTGGAAATTCCAAGATCAAGATGCTGGCAGGTTTGGGCCTTGGTGAGGGCCCTCCTTCTGGCTGTATCCTCACATGGTGGAGAAAAGAATCTCTGTTGTCTCTTCCTTTTCTTATAAGGTCACTAATCCCAGCATGTAGGCTCCATCCTCATGACCTCATCTAAACCCAATCACCTCCCAAAGGCCCCACGTTCTCTATGATCACGTTAAGGTAACCCTTAGGCCTTCGATGTATAGATTTGGGGATGACACAAACATTCAGTCCATAACAGTCTTATTGGTTACAGGTCAGCCCTATTCAATGAGGGAGTGGACAAGATACTGCGAAGCAGGGATCATTGAGGGCCATCCTGGAGACTGGCTATTAGAAGCCCTAATTGCATTACTTTAAAGTTGGGGCTTCTTTAAAGGTTACATTGCTGTACTCTCACACCTCTAATTATCAGGATAACAAAAACAACAACATCAAAAAAGGAGATAGAGAGAGGGGGCAGAAGGCCTTTTGTAGTGAGTCTGTAGAAGCTCCCACTCTCCCATCCCCACGATAGAACAAGTTGCAGCCATTCTCTGGGGTTTACAGGGAGGTGGCATCCCTAAATAATGCCCCAGACAAGAAGGGTATCCCTAAAATAATGAAGTAGAATCAGGCTGTGAAGCTGCTCCTTTTGTGCAGGTGCTGCTCAAGGCTGTTATCACCTCAACCGGGTAGATGATGCATAATCTCATAATGAAGATCCCCAAATTTGAGTCTCCAATGTCAGCCCCTCTCTCCTAGTCCTTTCTCCCCAACTTTTATGGGAGCCCCCCCCAACCACCTATCTTTTATGGACTTGGGCTGTTTCTTCCTTGGTAGGTGTGTTTTAGTCATCAGCGTTGTAGGTTATTTTCTCTTTGGTCTCCAACTTGTATATAACATTTTAGTTAATGTCCGTCTGGAGATGGAGTCACAAAATGGGGTTAGAAAAGGGTAGGGGGTTTCTCTTCAAGCACGTGTATCCCATACCCACATAGTTGAAAACAAGGTAACAATCATCTGTGAACTTACCTGAAGATAAGCCACTTCAAATACATCATGTAAGAAGCCTGGTCACTTTGCAAATTGGGGGTGCTGTGGTACTGTGCCATGCCTCCAGTGATAGTGGCATCGCCATCAAAACTGAGACAATTACCTGCTGCTTTTCTTCAGGACAAAAAAAAAAAAAAAAAAAAACTGAGCCAAGTGTTGAAATACAATTGTGAACTGGGAGATAAATTCACCTTGCAATGCAACAATCAAGGTTCTTGGATGTCAAATGCCAACTGAAGTCAGAAAGTCTGTCTGTTTTCATAACAGCCCAGAATGAGGGAGCCCCAAGCAAGCATTCTAGGGTGATGGTACCTTGATGTCAATGTATCAACACTCATTATCCTCCAGGGGTGGCAGCAGGGGAGCTCCGGTGACATTTTACTCTTTCAGTGAGAGAGGATGTCAACATGCTTTCCTCTGACACAGAAAAGTGAGCAACAGGGATCAGAAATTTGAAAAGAAATAATGGGGGAAAGTATTATCTAGCTTTCATTGTGAGTAGCATGTATAGGCTGCAGATAATTCACTCTAGGGACAAAACCATGAAGTCATTAGAACTGGAGGAACTTTGATGGGCTCCAAATTCATCTTTCTATAATCATGAGGGATAGTACCAAACCGTGACTGATGACGAATGGGGGAAACACTGGTGATGAGAACTTTTGGCTTAAATGGCCAAATGTGATTGGTGGTGGGGGGGCACATAGTTTTCTAGTCTATTGTGTGTGTGTGTTTTTTTTTTAAATAGTTAAGCAGAGGCATTTAAAATTCTGGTCATTGGCTGAAAAGCATGTCCAGAAAAAACTCGTGGTTGAAGAGGCAGATATGAAAGATACAGAAGTGAGGTTTGCACAAAGGGAATGATCTGGAAATCAGCTATTTTAAAGAGGGATTCAGATGTGCTTTTCACTTGTGAGGAAGCAGGTTCAGAGTCAGCTGGAGTCACAGCTTAAAGTGTCTGCCAAACCAGGAAGAAACAGGCAGACCGAGTAAATGGACCAAAGTTTGAATTGAATCCAGTGAGTCTAAACAAGTTAATACGCTAAATTACCATCTGAGATTAGGGAAACCAAGGAGATGGGCAGTGAGCAGGTAGGTCCAGGGACTATTTCCCAAGCCTGAGCACAGAAGGGCAATTTCCACATGTCCAGTTTATTAGCTGATAGCTGATCAAGGAAAAAACTAGCTACTTTTGTTCTCAAGTCTGAGTATTTTGACTCAGTATGGGCACACAGGCCATTTGCTACCTGGCCAGCGTCCATCCACTGGTGCAGCCTCATCGCTCAGCTACGCTATGCTTTAGCAGGAACTAGACTAGCTTCTGCTTCCTCAGTGCACTGCTAAGGTGCTGTTTATTCTGCCTGAAGGTTCTAACCCTTCTTTGCCTCCTGGAACACTCATTCTTCAAGACTCAGCTTAGGAGTTACTTTAGCAGTGAACTTAAACACACCACACACTCACACACCACTGCACACACAATCACAGCCGTACACACACACACATCCACACTCAAACACTACAAAGTTAAGGATCCTTTCCTTAGTGCTAGCAATGCAAGTCGACATGCCTGCCCTGTTTTAGGTACCATCCAATTCTAAACAGTAATTTTCTTTTTAAGAATTACCTTAAGAAATTGCACATTTCAAGTGGTATAAAGTCTAAAGTGGTTTTCAACCACTGCTTGACCCAACTTGATCCTTGCTCTCTCTGCTCATAGGCCCTAGAAATGTCATAATTCTAGGACCACAAGCCAATGTCAGTTCAAAATCTGTTATAGGCAAGTAGAAGGAAGCCATCAACTACTGACAATCCAAATTTAACCAGAAAGATTTGTTTCCCATTCCCTTGGTTCAAGTAAAAAGAGAAAGATCTCAGTCACACATACAACCTTATCAACAGGAAATGCCATGATTTCTTTTTCCTATCAGAAAAGAGGTGCTTGGCCTCTGACTGACTTCTCCTACCCTTACTTCTTTACCCTGTGAAGCTTTGTTATTTCCAACATAGCACCAATTATCTCCCCAGCAACTATCTCAAGTAGGATCAGAGTCTCCTCTTCTCTGATGAAGATTATTTTACTACTTTCTTGAAAAAAGAAGAAAGAATTCCTTTTATAATTATAAACCCAGTTATAATAGAACATGATTTTAAAAAAGCAAACATAAGTAAAAATGTCATTGTATAACAGGAGGCCCGCTGATCTGATATCTAATTATAGGGCACAGGGCATAACTAGTCTATGGATGAAGTCAGCTATGAAATGGCCATGAAATGGCCAAAAAGCAACTAAGAGGAAAGGTAGATACTGAAAGAAGCAAGAGGCCTCAGTAATTGGTCCTTGAGTCACCTAAAAAGCCAAGCCTTACCATTAATGTGAAATTTCAGTGTTTCAGCTAGCAGGAAAATGAGTATATTACATCCTTTCCTTCCATTTAGGTTGCCCTGAATGCAAGCGCTTTCTAAGGGCTGACATAACACACCTCAAAAAGCATAAGACGGTTTTACAGTTATGGGCTGGAGAAGGCTGGTGCTCCATCTTCCAATTCATTACCACACATTATCTATGGCTTTTGGGTAATTGAGCAAATAATGCCCTTGACAACCATTCCCTCTCTTTAACTCCAAGGCAAGGTAATTAATTAAGGCCAGAAGGGGATTGTTAACGGTTGTTAATGAACCACAATCGAGGGAATTACTTGGGAGAGCACTCTCAGAGCCTATAAAAATACAAGAACAGGAGTAGCCTGGGCACTAATGTTCCCTGTCCTTCCTATCACTGCTCGGTCACCGAAGGGCACATTAAGTGTGGAACAGCTGGGGAATTTCCACAATATAGCCCTGGCTGATTATGCTTGTGTAACTCTGAGTGGCTATTCATTTTCAAACTCCATGATAATTTTTAGAGAAACTTTGAAATGTCTCTAGGACATATGCCTAACGTGTAGCACACAGCAAAATAAGACGTTAAGGACAATTAACTGACTAACCAGAATTCATTCACCACTGTGTCATGTAGTTTGTCACCACACACATACTAAAAAAGGATATGGGGTACTCTCTTCCCTAAAGAAGTTATAATCTCGACAGGGTCTCATGATGGACACAAAAAAACAAGGGGAGACCAACCAAAGTGACCTGGTAGTGTATAATTATGTGCTACCTGTGTGGTACAGACTGCAAGTGCTAAAGACATTTAGAGACAGCTGTGTGGGCTGCGTGAGATGCTCAGGTTTAAGAGAGGAGGAGGAATCAGCCCTGAAGAAATCAAAATAGGCAGAAAGGAGCAGGGAGCAGCACAAATAAAGGGACAGTCCCAGTCCCGATTCCCTAGAAAAGAATTTCATACTGGGGTCTGCAAACTTATCCTTCCTTCCTCTTCTTTCTTTTCTTTTCCTTGTCCCTTCCTCCTCCTCCTCCTTATTCTGATGTTTAAAGAGACCAAGTGATTTTGCCCTGCAGAGACATTTGGCAATGTCTACAGACCCTTTTGGTTGTCACAACTGGGGGGACAGTGCCTCTAGCATTGGGTAGAAGCCAGGGATGCCGCTGAACATCCTACAATGCACAGACAGACAACCTCCCACGGCAAAGAACTATCCAATGCCAAATGTCAATAGTGGCAAAGCTGAAAAGCTCTGCCCTAAAAGAATTTTGAAAAATTATGATCTCTTCATACATGTAGATAGGTTGACATATAAATATTCCATCATAAGTTTAAACAATGGCAAAGGATGTAATTTCTGGTATAGCACTAATACTGACATTAAAAAGTAAATAAATTTAAAAATAAGACAGTCACATCATTCTTTTAAATGTATTCAGTGATATTTAAACACCATAGCAAATTGATATCTCACATTATCCTTTTAAAAAGATACATGAAGAAAGTTTATTTCCATTCTGCTTTCTCCATGGAATATTGTTCCAATGTAATATATTTTATGCTTATAATTTAATAAAACTTATTAACTAATGCAACCATTTTCTTTGCAACAAAAGAAATACACAAACACAATTTAAAAAGCATTTCCTGTGAGGCTAAGGCTCTAAGTCTTCAGCTTCCAACTATTTGCCCAGGTATGCCAGGGGCTCCTTGGGGAATTCACAGTGCTACTGCAGGATATTTTAAATTTCTCATGTGCAGGAAACACAGCAAGAACTACCATTTGGAAGCAGTTCACAGCATCAGCATTAGATTGCCCTACATTCCTTTGATGATGTTATATTTTTGCAAAGCTTGTTTTCAGCAGTTGCTGTGACTAAAAAGCAAGTCCTGCACAAAAATCAGCATGGAACAGAAATGAGGGTGGTGGTACCCACTCTGATTCCCAGGTTTGAAAAGTTTGTGCAGTGTATGACAGGCACATATATCTCATTCATGAGTAATTGTGGTTATTTACGAATGAAATAAACATATTTTTTCTTCCACTTGATGTGTTTTACTTTTTTAAAATGGCTACTATGTTGCTAGAACATAAATATGTATTAGGTTGTTTGTACCTAAGCACTTAATAAGTGTAACTGATAGTTATTTCTTTTGGTCTGGGGGCACAGTGGAAATATTACTGATACACTAAGGCTTCTGTGGAAGAAGAAAGTTTCAGAACCTCTGCTGTAAGTTAAAAAGCAATGTTTTGGATTGAGATATTATTGCAGTGACTATTAGTATGCAATACATCAAAATAATATAATTATATTATAAATTTTGATGATTACAGTCAAGAAGTAAAAAATTTCAGAAATGCATCTCTAATGAATGGTCCTCCCTTCTCAATTAGTCATATATCTGTGGTGTATTCATCTATAGATCCATAAATAAATATTATAAATGAATGTAAAAGTATATTCCTATTTCCATTTTAATAGATATAAGCACTAAATAATCTTGTTCACATTAAGTATCTGAATAATTTTGTTATAACAGTGTCACTCTATTTTTGAACTCCCAAATTAAATGCCAAAAGTCATGTAGTGCTGTAGCAATTAAAACTATTTTCAATGATTCATTAGCTCCATTAGGTACTATGTCAATATTGTTGAAAGTAAAGAATTGGAAATCATTTCATTTCCAAAAAAAAATATTACCAGATAATTAGAGTTATTCATTTTCTCAACTCCAAAATTTCCAATTGTCTCTTTGGTGCCCTGGATGTTTACAAATTGGTGCAGGCACCTTATCTATCTACTGGAGGAAAGTGGAAGAGAGAACCCTCCGTCATCACTGGTTCTTGCGAAGATCCGTTTTAGGAAAGTGCACTTGGAAATCAGTCTCCTTAAAACTAACTGCACCCACAGAGCCCGTGGAAAGCCTCTGCATGAGGCTAGTAGTACATATACTCCAATGTGAAGACCACTGTCCAATCTTGGGGAGAAGGAATTTCTCTCCAGGACAAAATATAATCCTCACTCACTCCCATTTGGGCTATGGAGCTGAGGGGCAAAACTTTTTTGGATCACTCCTTGGGTCACAGCTGGGTATGACCTCTGAAGTTAGATTCCAGGGTTTAACTCCAGTTTTCCCACTAAGCAGTTTTCTAAACTTGCACAAGTTACTTAATTTTATGCTTCAGTTTATCAATGTATAAAATGTGTTAATAATAGTATTTGTCTCATAGGGTGATTTTGAGAGTTAAATGAATTGAGACGCATAAAGCCCTCACAATAGAACCTGGCATACAACAAGTGTTCAATTAATGTAAACTTTTACAGAGGTTCAACTATGCCCTGTAAGGAGAGTGCCGCCCTCCATCCTGGGAGGTCCTGGCAGGACCAGGGTAGCGTCCAAGAGAAAGGAAGCCTTTGTGGCTAAGTCTTAAGGAGAGGGTTCTCTTTTGGCTCTGGTTTCTATAGCCGAAGTCCGTGGAATGCAGACATTAAGAGAGCTAGCCTGAAACAGACACAGTTTATGTGAAGTCTACCCTGGGCTGCTCAATCAGGCAGACGAGATGGGAGCTAAGGCTGCAGGTTAATGTCTCTTCCCTTTATTTGTTCCCCAGCATTACACTTATTTACGTCCTGACCTCATTCTGGAAAATGCTCATTCTGCATTTTCTTTTTAACTCAACACAACTGCCTGTTCAGGTTTGGTTTCTCTTTTCTTAGAATAGTTTGCTTTTGGCTTCTGTCTAGTTAATAATTAGCATTTATGTAAAGTTTGCATTCGTCTGATCTGTTGAAGCTACACTTTGGAGAGGGCCCAAGAGAAGGTGAGTTAAGCTGGGAAATCCATGAAATTATGTCACACCAACGGTTCTCAAGGAGAAGGATTTCTTAAGATAAACATCTCTAAATGGGGGACAAAGATTGTATGGACAGGTTGACTCATTTATTCTCATGTGCTATTTGCCCTGCTGATTTTCATGGTAAATAGGTGGTTAGAATGGTGGAGAAGAGTTGAAACTGGGAAGGGAATAGGAATTTTTACAATCAGAGAAGGGCTTTTGTGACTTATATAAAGTTACCTCCCTTTGAACAAGGAGAGAGATGTTCACGCTTTGCTCCCATACGAGCAGAAATCAGTAAAACTTAAGACTTGGAAGCTTAACCTGTTTTTATCTTCTGTATGTTACTCCAGGACCCCAAGAAGCCATGCTAATCGATAGTGGGAGACTGTCCCCAAACCAGCCCAGTTTGGAGGGTCAGTGGGAGAGAAGTGACAACTGTGGTGCGTAATGAGACAAGAGTCAAGGATTTGGAAGTTTTGCTTTTGGTCCTCTTTATCACGATTAAAAGACAATTCTGTAAAAATCATCAGCTAATGTAAATCCTGATGGAAGGGGGGCCTTTAGGAGAACCAGCCTGGCAGTTATTTGTAGCATGGCTCAGAAGAATCACGACTGGAGAAGGACCAGCTTGTGGAAACGGGCACCTGGCTGAGACTGGTATGGGTGGATATGATTGGTTTTAACTCCACTGCATGGTGACACATGTTAGGAAGCTGCCTCTAAATTCAAAGTGAAATATAATGGTGACCAAGAGGTTTGGCGTTCATTCTCTAGACAAATGATTATCAACACACTCCAGCCAAAGAACATAAGAAACACACTTGCAGTTGAACAAGTTGCATTTATTACTCATTGCAGTGAGAGACAACACAGACCACGGGAAAACTTAGGACATAAGAGAGTGTTGGGAAGAACCTACTATAAACTTTGGGCTTTGGCTGCGTGATTTGAGGAGAGTCTAAAGAAGCAGGAGACTCATGTCAAATTGAATGCTGTGAGTGGGGCAATTCTATTACTGGGTATCTCAATAAATCTTATCTATAGGGAAGGGAGACTAGAATGACTATGATATTATAATTAGTAAAGAATTAGCAGTCACTCATTTTGGCTGAGAGAGGAGTGTTTGGCATTTTGCAGTTGGCACGGAGACCTTGTTTTATCTGTGCTTAGACAGAATTATGAAATGGCCTTGATTATCCTGATGTCAGAGTACCTTTGTCAGAAATTGGTATTCTGTGAGATTGTTTAGATCTATCAGGAGAATAACATAGCTTACTGGAGAGTTCCAGGGTAGCTTCAGAATGTTAGGAGCCACTCTCCCCCTCGCCCCCGACTCAGCTTCTTAGGCTGTGTCTAGCTACACCTCTGGACTAGGCTGGAAGCTCAAGGTTCTGAGACAGTGCCTATTTAAAGAGCCAAGTTAGACATTATGTAGTGCAGGGCTAGGCAGGCACCGGCCAAGGTGCAGACAGCTGAAATAGGCAGGCCACACAGGTGACAGGCAGAAAGGCTAGGGACCATGTTTGAGCCAAGGCACTTATAGATCAGGGGATGTTTCCTGTATGGCTCCCGCAGAGACTGTCTCCTAGATCTTCAATCTGTGGCTACTCTGGCTCTCTCAGGTTTCTCCCTGTTCCCACGGCAGAATATTCTGGACATTAAGAAGCATGAAACATTTGTTTGATTTCTGACCCTTCGGTGTGCAGAATCCTTCTTATCGCCTCAAAATAGCCAAGTCTTTATTGAACTCTAGAAGATTAGAATTGAAAAGCATCATATAGGTGTTCTTTCTATTATATTCTAATACTGCCTGTCGATTGTTTGACTGCAATAGATTTACAAAGATCATTATTAGGTTAAGTGAAAAAAATCACTCCTGTAATTTTAACATACGGGAGCTTGTTCTGCCCCTTGGAGCCACACAATCTGCTGTGACTCCCACATGATAGCCCTCCAAACACTGGAATATAGCTATTACATTGTGCTTGTAATCCCAGGGTAGCTAGTGTCTCCCCACAGGCCCTAGGGAAGGGCTTGGATTGCTTCCCAGGGCTGAGTCAGGCCTTGTGATAGAGGCACCAAGCTCCTCTTGGAGTTTTCCTGCCAACAGAGAAACTGACATCCCTTGAGCCGGGCTGGAGACCCTGCTGACTGCAATCATGAAACAGCTGGAAGATATTGCAAAATTCTTTTAAAAAATCAACTTTTGCTCTGGAGTTTTTCTAAACCTGACTGCAAAACAGAATGTTTCCCTGTTGCCCCCATTATTAGGCATCAATCTATTCATTTCAGCAAGACCCCAGGAAGGAAGTGCAGGCTTGATGTTAGCATTGGTGCAGTTTCAGGAACGCTGGGCATGCCTGAGCCGCAGAGCTGCTGCACCCTGGATTTGCTGTGGATGGTGCCAAGTGTGCTTTGCTCCAGTAAAAGGGAGTGAGGCAGGGCATGCATGTGAGCTCAGCCCCTGGGTCTCAGCTTCACCAGCACTTCCACATGGTCCGTTCACTGCAGATCCGGGTACTGCAGTACCAGCGCCAAGCAGCCTAATTATAGCAGGGCTCTGCATTAGGTCAGATAAATCCCCAAAACTAAGTCCCACAGTCCCAGGGACTCTTTGCTAATGTTTTCTTTAGCTAGTGATTTATTGAATTTATTCTAGTAGCTGGCACTGTGGTAAATATATCTTCAACTCACACAACGTCCCTATGTAATAGGTTCTATTATGATACCCATTTGGAAGCTTAGTAAAGCAACTTGTCTAGTAAGTAGCAGAGCCAGAGAGATCACCACACTATGACAGGAAGGCTCGTAGTGTTGGTTCCATATGCTACTTGCGCTTTCATGACACAGAGAAAAGAGAGCAGAAGGCTGTGGGCGCTGTGAAGGCTCTCGCCCAAAAGAAAGAATGTGATAGTGATGGACTCGATTCTTGAAAGGATTTCAGAAGGGCATAATTACTGCAGCAACAAGATCTATGGTAGTGGGAAAAAATGCCCAGGTTTGTGAGGACCCTTCATTTTCTTTCGGGATGATCTCTTGAAATATGAGTCTTGAATGCCAGAGGCACATGACCAAAGAAGGCAGAATCATTGCAGGTGACCATTTTTGCTTTAGCTTGAGGAAGGGAGTGGGAAAGGAAGGAAAGAATGAAAGAAAAAGCCAAAGAAGGGCAAAAGAAAATAGAAATGGAGAAAGATAGGGAGTATCCTTGACTCGTCTGTAGCCCTTAAAAGTGGAAGAGGAAAACTGAAGTCTTTCTCCCTGTCTTCATCCATTCTGCGTTGCTGTGACAGAATACCACAGACTGGGTGATGCATAGTGAACAGAAATGTATTAGCTTATGATTCGACAGGTTAGTAATTCCAACATCAAGGGGCTGGCATCTGGCGAGGGCTTTCTTTCTGCGTTATCCCATGATGGAAGGGCAAAGGGAGCGAGAAACAGAGAGAAAAGTGGGCTGAACTCATCCTTTTATAAAGAACCCATTCCTATGACAGAGGCACAATCCATTCAGGAGGGAAGAACCATTTTGGCCTGTCGTTAGGCCCCACTTCCCAACACTATTGCAACAGGGATTAAGTTTCCAACACATGCTTTTTGGAGGACACATTTAAACCCATGCACTTCCCATCATAAAAAAAGTCCCCCAAAATCATAAGCACCTTGGTTGTAGACTATACCAAACACAGCCTCCAGAATCCAGCTCTGTTCCACAGTATAACACTAGGTTATGTGAACTGTTTTTTAAAAATCACCTCTTAAGTATTGACTTGGAGGTGGTGTCAAATAATGGAAAACCATGAGCTTGGAAACCAGATTGTCCTAAGTTCAAATCCAAGCTCTGCCTCTTTTTAGCTTCATGAAATTGTACAAGTGACTTAATTTCTCTGAGCCTTAGTTTCCTCATCTATAAAATGGGGAAAATGTTAATGATATCTATCTCATAGGGTTATAAAGATTAAATGGGATGATGTATCTAGAACACCTCACACAGTGCTGCCAGGCCAGCATTAACATCTTCCTTTTCTTTCTTTAAGCTTATCTCAGTGTTCACATTATCTAAAGTATTAATATAGCAGTAAAATTTAACCTCTATATAGGCCCACACATTAAAAGTGCCAAAGAAAATGACTATATTTATCTGCTGTTTATTTTGAAGTTTTAAGTTTCTCAAAAATGCATATATTATATATTTCTCTCTGTTTGTTTATTTACCAACAACCTAGCCCACTTAGTTATGATCTTGATCTGATCCAGAGGACAGTAAGTAGTATTACTAAAGGATAATGTTGCAGAGCTCATGAGGAAAACTAAAGTAATTTGATTTACTTAGTCAAGGAAAGAAGGCTAAAGGGGAACTTAGTTCAGGCAAACACAGTGTCACTTGATTAGAAGTGGTACTTTGCAGTATGGTGTGGGATAAAGGATATAGGCTCTGGAGTCAGGCCAGGTTCAAATTCTGCCTCTGCCACTTACCAGGCATGTGACATTGAGTTAGTTACCAAAATCCTTGAAACTTCAGTTTTCCGATCTGTGAAATGGGTAAACATAACACCTTCCCTGGAGGATTGGTGGGAGAATGAAAGGAGGCAGTGTATACACGGGGTTTAGCATAGCAGCCAGCCCGTACCAGATTGTCAGTAACATTGCAGTAAGATAATGATTAGCATCATCACCCCATATGAGGAAGGCAACCTAGGTTAACGGCAAAAAGACAAAACCAGAAATCAATAGACTAGTGCTCTTAGTATGTGATTTTGGACCAGTCACTTCATCTTCCTATATCTCAGTTTCCAACAGAAATAATTCTTAGAGATGCCTGCCCTGTTTTTATTTTACAATTACTATAGTTATTATAAACTCTCAGAAAATAATATGGCAGCATATTTTTGAAAAACACAAAGTGGGTCACACATGTAAGAGATGCATGTGAAATGATGGGCTCGTGTACAGGTTTAGGCATGTCATCTAAATATTTTAGGGTTTCATCTTCAAATGTGCAAGCATGAAAATGATGTATTACCATTTTCTCCATAAAGCTCTCTCTCTCTCCATAGTTAGACTAGAACCACCTACGGTCCTTACAGGTGATGTGTCCAGGTGATACAGAAGAGGTGTTTATTATTTCCATTTAAAACATTTCAAAATCTGATCTGCCAAGTCTTCCCCTCCCAACGCTGATTGTATTTCTTAAATTTTCTCCATTATTGTCAGAGGTACTACCATTCTCCAAGGCTCCAGGAAGCCTTGGATTTTTTTTTCTTTTTCTTTTTGATTCTGCCTCAAAACCCTGACCTTATCAAGAATATTTATTCTTCCTTCAATATGCTTTTTCAGATTTTTTCCTTCATTCCACATCCATTACTCTTTTCCAGGCCCTTGGCCCCTCACCTCCAAATTACTATACCATTCCCCAAGGGGTTAGATCTTTTTTGTTGTTGTTTTTTCTGAGAGAGAGTCTCATTCTGTTGCCTGGGTTAGAGTGCTGTGACATCAGCCTAGCTCACAGCAACCTCAAACTCCTAGGCTCAAATGATCCTCCTGCCTCAGCCTCCCAAGTGCTGAGACTACAGGCATGTGCCATCATGACCAGCTAATTTTTTCTATATATTTTTAGTTGCCCAGCTAATTTTTTCTATTTTTAGTAGAGACGGGGTCTCGCTCTTGCTCAGGCTGGTCTCTAACTCCTGAGCTCAAATAATCCTTCTGCCTCAGCCTCTCAGAGTGCTAGGATTACAGGCGTGAGCCACAGTACCCGGCCCCCAAGGGGTTAGATCTTGAATTCTTGTTCTAGGCCATGCTGCAAATCAATTCCTTGATAAATTTCCTTTGACTATCAACTTGGCATGTTATTCAGCACATAGGAATCCTCCGTGGCATTTCATTCGAAATCCCTTAGCTTGATAATGGAAGTTCCTCATCAGCCAGACCCACTGTCCTCTCTACTTTCAACTCTCAGCTCAACCCTAACATGAAGCCACCTAGTCAGTCTGGAGCCAATCTCTGGACTGTACCCTGTCCATCACCTGTTTGCCTCTACCTCAGTGCCTTTGGTCCTGAGGGTGGAATATTCCTCCTTGCTGAAGAATCTATATCCTGCATTTTTTTCAAAGCTCAGCATAAGAATCAGTTTCTCCAGGAAGTCCTCCCTTATTTCTCTTGCCCAGTACTTTGCTTTCCTTCCTTTTTCACATCCTTGGCACTTAGCCTTGCAGTGCTCTCACGCGGTGACATATGGAGCATTGTAATTATTCTCTAGTGTGCCGCGAACACAATACACAGTTAACAGACACTTGTTGACTTGCCTTCATGCTTTGTCTCCTCCATTCAACTGTAACTTCCTTTGGAATGATGCTCATGTCTTACATTATTTCTGATGCCCCCAGAGAATCTAGTGCAGG
The DNA here is from genome assembly GCA_963574885.1 of Lepilemur ruficaudatus. NCBI lineage: Eukaryota > Metazoa > Chordata > Mammalia > Primates > Lepilemuridae > Lepilemur > Lepilemur ruficaudatus. The sequence goes on along the minus strand of CAUYRT010026000.1, from coordinate 2,445 downwards.
GCTCTGTCAGCAGTAGGAACTTAATTAATATTTAAAATGAATGCATGAATGATATGTGGAAATAGCAGGACTCTGAGGTCCTAGCATCTCTCCTCTCCCTTGGGCTTATCAGACCCATCTACCTTCTGTTTTTAGTTCCCTTCCTGATGGGAAGCTGGAGGACAGACCAAGACTGGTGGGAACCAAAGGCTGCTTGCTCGTCTAACATGAGCAGACCATGGGGCAAGTGTGGAGTTCCCAGCAGTGTGCCAGGGCAATACCAAGCCATCAGTCTCCTGGGCGTGTGCAGCTCAGCAGCTGAGAGTGTTTAGGGAGGCCACTGCATGTGGCTCCTGTCCTTGATGTGATAAACACAAAGCCACAAGGGGTCCTTTTGCGCATTCCTGGGGTAGGTGCAGATAACCAGGGAAGAGAAGGCTTCTTTATCCCTAGCTGCTTCCTCTCCTTCCACAGTTTTCTCCACACCAGTATCACTCAGCAGGTAAATGAAGCCGACAGAATCTGTGCAACCTCAAGTCGATCCAATCCCATTGATTTTAATTCCAGAAATATCTATGAATTCAGCTTCTCCTCGCTGCCATCCCAACCACTGCCTTAGCCCAAGCTCTCCTTGCCTCTCATGTGTAATGGAACAACAAGCTCCTAGCTGACCCTCCAGCTACCCAGCTACTCATCCTTCTCTGCTCCTGTTCCCTGCCCACATGGCCACCAAAGTTGTCTATCTGGAAAATGAAACAGAACAAAACACAGTAATTTGGCTACTACTACCTCTACTGACTCTCACTGCTTATAGGAGAACATTCTCATTAATGAGGTGGTCACATAAGCCTTCAAACCTCGGTTCCTTCTGTCTCCATCTCGTCTTGCACTATGTTGCTCCACACACCCTGGGCTCTAACAACTGGAATTTCTCAATGGTCCCGGATTAGGCCACACTCTCTGGAGGGGCTCTCTTTCTTTCTTTCTCTTTGTGAGGGGTGCTCAGCTTACAAATTTCCTTTTTATTAATATTTAGGGGGAATCCCAGGGTGTGAGCTGGGGTGGGAGGACAAGGACATTCCCTGTCCCAGCAGTGACAGCATGGGTGCATCATGTGGTTTGACCTCTGAGAATCCATTCTGCTGGTGGCAGTGGCAGCAGCATCCAGTGTGCAAGGACAGCAGTGGGGTCAGTGTCCAGTGCTGCTGAGGTCCTGGCAGCCCTCTCCTGGGGTGAGGCCTTGGCTCTGGTTCCAGCCCTTTGGCTTCCTTTGCTTTCTGCCAGTTTTCTACCCTTGGTTCCCAGCCTCTCTGTTGATCTGAACCATCAGCCTCCTATATCAAGAATTACTTTTTGGATTAAGTTCACTAGAACCAGAGCAAGCTGTTTGTAAATAAGAACTCTGAGTAGTTCACTTTTCATGATTTATACCTTTGCACAAACTTGCTTGCCCTGCACACAGGAAGGCTTTTGCCTCCATCCCTTCTCCAGCAGGTAAATCCCACAGATCCTTCAGGACTCAATTCAAATGGTATTTCCTCTCCGTGGCCTTTTCCTATTCCTGGGGACTCAGTCATTCCCTCCACTGGGATCTAATGGCACTTTTTGCACCTATATTAAATGCTGTTGCAATGAACTTGACAGTGTAGTTTCCCATTTACACGTTTGTCTCTCTCAGTAGACTCTCAGTTCCTTGGGGACCACAGCTGTATCTTATTCCTGGAATAGAGCACAGTGCCTGACACAAAGTAGATGAATAGGGGTCATTTGTCATTTTGTGGTCTGTCCCCTGGTTTGCTCCCTTTCCATATTTGTGGAAATTGTTTACTTTATGAGTCTTGGTGTAAGGCAGAGCATGCCTCCCACTCAAGACATGAAAACACTGTGGTTTTACATCCCCAGCTACGCAGGTAGGGCATAGTAGGCATGTGACCTGAGCTTGACCGCTCAGGTGAACAGGCCCCAGGGTGCCCTTGACACAAAGCTACAAGGACAGCCCAGAGTCCACAGGGGAGGAGTTTCTAGGGCAGCAGCAGGGCAGTGAGAGGTACACGAGGGATGGTTTCTAGGATTCAGCAGAGGTGACAGCAGTATCCTTCTGTGTTGGTATGGCTTTGCCTGTGGTCCTAAAGGCACCTTAGTTTTCTTTACCCATTCTTGTTTATGAGTCTTATTCTTTAGGCTTCTGGGTAATTCTGTGAGCCATTCACTATCCCTTCAATTAATTCCTTCTCTGCTTAAATATGCTTGATGTGGGCTGGGCGCGGTGGCTCACGCCTGCAATCCTAGCAGTCTGGGAGGCCGAGGCGGGCGGATCGCTCAAGGTCAGGAGTTCAAGACCAGCCTGAGCAAGAGCGAGACCCCGTCTCTACTATAAATAGAAAGAAATTAATTGGACAACTAAAAATATATGTAAAAAATTAGCTGGGCATGGTGGCGCATGCCCGTAGTCCTAGCTACTCGGGA
>CAUYRT010025997.1:0-13933 GCA_963574885.1 Lepilemur ruficaudatus | reverse complement strand
CCAGGCCTTCCATTTTGCTTTTCTCAAACAACATCCTGACAAAATCCCGTCAAGTCACCTCATAGAACTCTATTTTCTTCTTTTCAGTAATAACGTTCAGAGATGTGTATGGTCTGCAATTAATTCAGCCATGTTCTTAGTGTTGGCCTTCACTTTGTTTACAGATTTTTCCACCCCTACCTAGGTTCTTACATATGAGTGCTTTTGTTTCTATGAGATAACTCCTAGGAGGATATTTACCGGGCAAAGGGTGTTTCTGATTATTGCAGGAATTCAACAGCCATCACATCCTGATTTTAGCATGTTTTCTCATAGGAGAGAGGGTAGAAAGTCAAAAAGCAAAATCTCAGACTGCGATTAGTTCAGCAAAGTAAATGCACCTGTGTAGGACATAGATGCTAGAAGTGAACTACGTGAGAAGTGGCTGTACATATCATTTAGGCAAAGCATTTGACTCTCTTTTGGGGAAGAGAGTTTCTTCCTACTATCTTGTCTCTAGCCTTATCTGTGTCTATAAAAGGTAGTGGAAGCAATGGGGTTTCCACTGGGACCCTGCACGGTGGGGTTGGGTGTTTCTCCTGTGTACATCATTATCCAAAATCACCTGGAAATTCTTAAGGTAATATTCTAGAATAAATCTCTTCATAAAACATGCTAGAGTAGATTCTATTGGCTAAAACTAATATGCTTGACAAATACCAACTGTGATTGTAGGCAACAGTACCTCACTGAAATGGGGAGGTGGGATTGGTTATCTGCCCTGGTTGCAGTTGAAAGCTGTAACAATCTGTCTAACATCAGAGGATGGGTTGCTGGCAGTGTACAGTATTCAGTGGTGAACAATAACGTTAACTGGTATCTGTGGTTACCTGGTGTGAAGCACATATTGAATATCATTATGCCTTGGCCATCAAAGTGGCTGCTGTGACAGACCATGTGAGGGACATAAACAGCTTAAAGGTTGTGACACAAGCTGGCTAATTCTAATTGTCCTTAAAGAAACAAAGGAAAGTCTTAGGGTTTTAAATTCTCTCCTCATGGTGTGGTTAGAGAATCAGCAAATTCTATGACTGTCCTAAAAGAATCTCTTCAAGTAGTTGCACATGGCTGAGGTTAACTGTGTTGCTGGATTAACAGGTTGAACCCATTGCCTGATCTTTCAAGTAAAAGTTAGGGTATCAGTTAGGAAAGAGTGGTCCCTTGAGAATTGGAATGGGGAAATTTGGGAGGATCTGGTGGATACCAAGTACCTCAAACCCCACTGAGGCTCTCTAATTGTTAGCATAAACCCTCTCACCCTCACCCTACAAACCCAATGTGTCTGTTCCTGTCCTGCTTGCAACACTGCTGATGACCTCACCCGAGGCAGTTCCAGTGCAAGGGGATGCCAAGTCTCACACCCCACCTATCTCCTCTCACTACATTGAAACATGTAAGTAGAGTCATATTGTCCCATGTCCCAGGAGAATTACAAAAGTGAAAACTTAGCAAAAGAATTGCAAGACTTTGCTAATCTATTTCAACCAGACATGGATAATATATGTGGACACGGAAGCCAAGAGATTAGGGACACACTTTTACATTGGCCTGAATTTATTTAATTTTAGAGAGTCTAACTGCTTGGGTGGTTTGATTGAAATTTGGTGGGGCCATTTGACATGAAGTTGCAATACCAGAAACTTATACTAGAAACATACCAAAGTATGATACAGAGAAATCCAAAGACTTAAGTATTTTGGAATTTTGGAGTAATTTATCAAATGTGAATTTATAGCACCCTCACTCCCTTCCTAATTAAAGTACCCGAGAAGGCTCAGATAATATTTCTTCCATTATGGCTTGGAAAAGTACAAATTGAGAAAAATGGAAATGGAAAACAGAAAAATGGATGAGGGCCTCTGCTACTGAAATGCATTCCTTGGCTGGTCTGAGTGCAGTGGTGTTTACAATTAATTGATCACAATCAGTTAGAGATTCCTTTGTTCTTTCTCCATTCTCACTGCTTCACTCAATTAGCCTTAAAAAAAATTTTTTTTAAAGGAAAAAAAAAAAGAAGTACATTCCTTGATTTCAATGGAGATGATCATACACCATAGTGGCAGAGGCCATAGGGTGGCACTTAACCACTGGAACAAAGGTGGGCATGGCTACATAATAGGCATCAGGGATAGAGGATACTCAGAATAGTTTGACCCATAGGAAGATTTTGGTAGTAGCTAACATGAAATACACAGGGCCAAAATAGATACACAGCCCGTTAGGTTCTACTTAAACTCTAAAACTAAAAAAAATCCACTTTGGGAATATGAAAAACATCTTGACTTAAGCTATCACAGTGAAGACTCATGTCCTCTCGTGCTTTTCCCATTCCATTTCTGAGTCAGTTCAATGTCTCAGGACCACTTGAATGAAGGAGAGGCCAGGAACTCTGAAGAAGAACCCTGTGATACCTTAGATACATACATCAACTCATATTCCTAGTCTTTCCCAAAGGGAGTCATGCCAATTTACCATAGTAACTGAGCCCCAGGAACGAGAAATACCCAAACTTCTCAGGAATTATTATTTGCCTCTCAATCAAAGGTAATCCCTGAGGACCCTGAATTCCACTGCGGCCCCCTAGTCAGGGTGCCCCTACTTATGAGAGCTAGGTAATGAAGTTTTGGCTAGCATTCTTCTCACAGTGGCCCAATGGGTTTTCAAATCCATCCTGTGTTTATTTTCCCAGATCGTGAGTTTATAGTTGAAGTAGAAATACTCAGCTATTCATAGAAAAATATAGGTTGTTCTCTGACCCATGGAATCATGTCTATTATGGTATAAGGAGCCAAATGGAAATACCCCTCCCTATCAAAATTATAAACTAAAGATAATATCACATCCCATGGTGGAATTGTGGTAATTAGTCACCATCAAAGACTTGAAATATTTATTAGTGATTCTTATCATATCCCCATTTCAGTCACCTATTTTGTGTGTATCTTGGAGGATTTTATTGGTTTACCGTAAGATTAATCAGGTGATAACTTCAATTATAGTTGCTGATACTCTTTACTGGAGAAAAATCAACCTGGCCTGTGGTACCTGGAAGGTCGTATTGATCTTGAAATTGCCTTTTTTTCTTCTTTTTTCTATCTCCTCATATTCAGAGAATACTAGAAGCAATTGCTTTCACCTGGAAGGATCAGTTGTAGAAATCTCTTCTCTTAGCTTAGTGCTATTTCAATTCAGCATTAGCTTATAATTTGTTCTTTATGGACATGAGTATCTCACCATTCTACTGGATATTGCTTTGATCCAATATATTGATGACACTCATTCTCGTAGGACTAAAGAGCAGGAATTAGCAGGTATCCTCAATTCCCTGATAAGATATATGCACACTAGGAAGTGGTTGGGGCCGGGCGGGGTGGCTCATGCCTGTAATCCTAGCACTCTGGGAGGCCGAGGTGAGCGGATTGCTCAAGGTCAGGAGTTCAAAACCAGCCTGAGCAAGAGTGAGACCCCATCTCTACTAAAAATAGAAGGAAATTAATTGGCCAACTAAAAATATATAGAAAAAAATTAGCCAGGCATGGTGGCGCATGCCTGTAGTCCCAGCTACTTGGGAGGCTGAGGCAGAAGGATTGCTTGAGCCCAGGAGTTTGAGGTTGCTGTGAGCTAGGTTGATGCCACGGCACTCTAGCCCAGGAAACAAAGTGAGACTCTGTATAAAAAAAAAAAAAAAAGAAAGAAAGAAAGAAAGAATGTGGTTGGGAAATCCCACGAAAATTCCACAATGTTGCCTACCGTCACAGTTTCCTATGGGCCAAAGGAAATGTTTGAGAATCCAGTGGCCTGGGATTTACCTTCAGAATGAAAAACGAGTTGCAAAATGAAAAACACCCTGCATCAGTGCCTTTAAGGAAAAGGTATAATACGTGGCAGATCATTCTGGATTTTTGAGGCAACCTATATTGCATTCATGGAGCAAACTGTACTCCAAGCATTGACTAAGTGATCTGTAAAAGGGCCAGGTTTGAATGAAGTCTAGAATAAGAGAAACTTGGCTTGTCAAAGCTACTGGACATCCAGCTCTTATGACCTAAAGTATGCAATGGTTCTCAAAGTATTTGTGGCAGATTGGGATGCTGCACTGAGCTTGTGAAAAGCCTAGATAGAAGAATCACAGCATAGCCCCTTAGGATTTTGGAGCAAAACAAAATCCTGTTGGGAAAATCACCATCCTCCTTCTGAGACTGGTTTGCTAGAAGCTGACAGAAACTAAGCATCTGAATATAGTGCACCAAGTGACAATGAGAACTGAATTATCATCATAAACTTGGTATTAGGTGATCTACCATGCCCTGAAATAGGGTACACCTAGCAGCACTTCCTCATCAAGCAGAAGAAATGTACACAGTTCAGTGGAAGGAACAGGGGTCATTCAATATTTCTAGTGCAGCTATTTTGTTTGACCTTTTACAAAATATTTTAAACATACAGAAAAATTAAAAGACTTGTATAGTGAGCATCCATATACCTAGATCCATATATCGAGATTCTAATATTAACATTTTTCTATATTTGTTTTGTTGCACATTATCTGTCCATTCCTCTATGTATCCACAGATTCATCTTGTTTTTTAGATACGTTTCAAAGTAATTCACCTAGTTCTTTACTTCTATGGGGCATCCAACTATCCCTCAACCCAAAACCTTTGGGCTCTTGGGTTGTTTCTTATGGCCAGCTGACTGAAGAGGAAAACCCTTAGCCTAGGTTATAGCTGACACCAGCCAATATACTGTCAGCATCTAGGAATGAAGTCAGCAGCATTTTAACCCTGCTCAGGGTGGCCCTTAAAGACAGTGGCCAAGAGAAATCTGCCCAATGAGTAGAATTTATAGTATTTTTTTTTTTTTGAGACAGGGTCTCTGTCTCCTGCAACCTTGAATTCCTAGACTCACGCGATCCTCTTGCCTCAGCCTCCCAAGTAGCTGGAGCTACAGGTGCACACCACCATGACCGGCTGGCTAATTGTTCTTATTTTTTGTGGAGACAGGGTCTTGCTATTGCCCATGCTGGTTTTGAACTCCTAGCCATCCTCCTTCCTCCGCCTCCCAAATTGCTGGGATTACAGGCGTGAGCCCCTGTGCCCGGCCAGAACTTACATTCTTATATACATTCTGTTTCATCTTTGCCTGGAAAGAGAGATATGAATGTGTATAAATTAATAAGCAGTGATTAATTGTCTGGCCAGACAGATAAAAGACTTGGGAGAAACAGGACTAGAGGGATGGGGACAATTATGTCTGGGAAACAGGTGTGATCTCAGAATGTGAGGGTAGTCATGTACCATATGAATATCCACAAGGAATGACACTCAATAATTGAGCAAACAAGATAATCTTCTCTGGATTTCAGTCAGTTTCTTTGTCCAGCTTGCCCAATGGGCTCATGAACTAACTGGCCATGACCCAGAGATGGAGGCTATGCAAGGGCATGATTCTATGGACTCCTATCATGAAGGCCACCCTAGCTTCTACCACTACTGAGTGCCCCATCTTCCAGCAGCACAAACCAATGGTGAGCACCTAATATGGCACCATAATCTAAGCAGACCAGCCATCCACCCGGGGGCAGACTGATTTTATTGAATCCCTACCAGTGTATTGCCCATACTAGAATAGACATTTGTTCTAAATATGGATTTGTTTTGGTTACCCATCATGCTTCTGTTAAAAACATCATTCTTAAGATTACTAGATATCTTATTCCTGGTTACAATATTCTGTGCAACATTGCTTCTGCCTAAGAAAGAAGCAGGGCAGTGGGCTGGTACATACAAAAATCTCTGGTCTTATCATGTGTTTCATCACTCAGAAATAGCTGAGTGTACAGAATGGCTAAATGACCTGTTCAGACTCCATTACTGAGCCAGCAGGGAGACAACTGGGGAAGTCAGGGATCACGGTGGGTTTTGTACAAGCTCTGAACTAGTAACTAATATACGGTGGTGTTTCTCCAACAGTCAGAATTCATGAATCCGGGAACCAAAGAAGTAGAAGTGGTAGTGTTACTTTTCAATATTATGTCTAATAACCCAGGCTATTGTTTGAATGTGTCTCCCAAAAATTCATGAGTTCTAAATGTAATTGTTATTGTAACAGTATTAAGAGATAGGGCCTTTAAGAGGTGATTAGGCCATGAGGGATCCACCCTCATCAATAGATTAATGTCATTATTGAGGGAGTGGGTTAATTATCATGGGAGTGGGCCCCTGATAAAAGAATGAAGTTCAGCCCCCAACCCTCTGTGTCTCTTGCACGCTCGCCTCCATGTGACACCTTCTGCCAGGGGATGACCTTTTTCAGATGCCAGTGCCATGATCTTAGACTTCTCAGCTTCCAGAACCATGAGCCAAATAACCTTCTGCTCTTTATAAATTACCTAGTCTGTTGTATTCTGTTATAGCAGCAGAAAATGTCCTGAGACATTGCACTTGCAAAATGTTAGCTTCCTGTTCCTTTAACTTTTGGGTCTGTTGGTTTAGAGGTCTCTGTACCCAAATAACTAATGTTTCTACCAGTGGACAAAACAAGGGGTCCACTGAACTGGAAGCTGAAACTGTCACCTGATCATTTTGTACTCCTCATGCACCAGGATTAACAGGCCAAAAAGGGGGTTACTATCTGGCTGGGGTAATAGATCCTGATTATCAAATGGAAATAGGAATACTGCTACAAAATTGAGTGAGAAAAGAATATATCTGGAACACAGATGATCCTTTGGAGCACTTTTTAAAGAATGGCATATACAGTAACAAAATTTAATGGAAGACTATGGAAGCCTTATGGTTTGTGTCACCCCATGGGTAAAAAGGCCCAACTGGCTGAGACGCATGCTGAGAGAAAGGGAACATGATGTAGACATTACAGTATTGCAGTAATGTTCTGTAACTTGTGCCCAACTGCAGAAATGAGGACTCTAGGGTCCATCTTATTGTTCCTCACAATTTGTGTATGCATATGTAGCTATGCATATGTAGCTATGTATATGTAATTAAATATCTATTTTGAGTTGTACATTGTAATTTTCCTTGTATCTTTTTTCTACTGTCTTATGTAAGGCAGATGTTTTGGTTATCTGATGCTGCATAACAAACCACTTCAAAATTCAATGTCCTAAAATAACAATTTATTGGCTTTCAGTTGACTAGGTAGTTCTGATTTATGATTTAATAAATCAGAGTATCTGATTCTGATTTACATCTTTCCAATAAATGTCTTTTTTTTTTTTTGAGACAGAGTCTCACTCTGTTTCCCCAGCTAGAGTGCCATGGCATCAGTCTAGCTCACAGCAACCTCAAACTCCTGGGCTCAAGCAATCCTTCTGCCTCAGCCTCCCAAGTAGCTGGACTACAGACATGTGCCACCATGCCTGGCTAATTTTTTCTATATATTTTTAGTTGGCCAATTAATTTCTTTCTATTTTTAGTGGAGACGGGGTCTCGCTCTTGCTCAGGCTGGTTTCGAACTCCTGACCTTGAGCAATCCTCCCGCCTCGTCCTCCCAGAGTGCTAGGATTACAGGCATGAGCCACCTCGCCCGGCCCAAATTTCTTTTTTTAATTAAGATGACCAGAGGAGTCATTGCTTATAACCAAAGAACACTAATTGGAACAGAAATTGGTAACTGAAAGTGTACTACAAGTGAAAGACTTTCAAAGAAATATGGGGTATTTGGAACTGATCATCAGGCCAAGATAAAGCAAGAGGGAGTGACATTCTATTTTATAATTGGAGAGAGGAAACTAATAGCTCATGGAACCCAGTGGAGAAACAGCAAAGTTCTAGAGAACGGAGGAGCAGGTGCCTAGGGTACACTCCAGAGCATATTCAAATGGGCACCTTAATGAAGTGGTCCTGGTGGCAGGGATGGATACTATACGTGAACTAAAAACTATGGACTTTCTTCACTGAGTTTGATCTGGCTATCACTTCTGTTACGTACTCAGTTGCCGACAACAGCATGCAGCTGTGAACAATTGCTATGGTGGCAACCCTCAAGGGGATCAGTGAGTCGAGAACATGGGATCCCCTTACAACATGAGTGAGACAGTAATTTTGAACTCACAGGAACAGGAACTTATTGTATATACCATGTTGTGGAATCACTAGTTTAGCATATACTAAATTTATTATATCTGTCTATCTGCCTACCTATCTATATGCAAACAAATATATACACACATATACACATATAAAATAAAATCTCTCCCTACATATGTCATATTTTAACTTTCATAGTTTTTTCTGATTATAAAAACATTATAAAATAAAGCTATTAATAGATCAACTTAGCCATCAGTAGAAATGACTCATCCTAAGGGAGAATTTGCCACCTGGAGTCAACTGCAGGTTATAATCAGCTTCCACTCCGCCCGCTGTAGCACCTGGAGATTCATTTCACTTTCTGCCCACCTAATGCCCCCAGGAGCCAGCTGAATGAGGAAATTAAAAGTTTTCAATAGACACACATCTATATCAGCTCCAGTGAAACCAAATTTATTCCAATGTTCTATTCAGAATCTTTTGACCAGCTAATTCAATTCAATCTCCATTTCATTTGACAATGGTAACTGAGTACCCCCTTAAAGGCCAAAGACTATTTTAGGGCCTGGGCATGCAGTTGTATGTAAAACAGACAAAATCTCTTCTTTTCTGGAGCTTGCATTCTTGTGGTGGTAAGGGAGACAGACAATAACCAAATAAATAAATGTCAGCTGGTGATAAGTGCTGAGAAGAAAAATAAAGCATGAGTTAGGGTGTGGGCATATTGGGTTATTAGAGAAGGCCTCTCTGATAGAGGGAGCAGAAGTATGTTCCAGGCAGCAAGAACAGTAGGTGCAAGGGCCCTGAGGTGGGAGTGTGCTTTACATGTTGAGGAATGGTAAGGAGGCCAGCATGGCTGGAATGGGGTACCAAGGGGCATGCGAAGGAGTTTAGATCTGGAGGCATCCAAGTGGGAGCTAGATCATGTAGGCTCTTGTAGTCCCTGGTTAGGACCTTGGATTTTATTCTGATTGTGGTTGAAAGGGTTTTGCAAGGTCTTGAATAGAGATATGAAATGCTCTGATTAATGATTTAACTTGATCACTCTTGCTCCCCTGTAGAGAATGGTCTATGATGAAAACCAGTTCCATGCATCCAAGATTCTTCATCCTCAGCCACAATCCAAAAATAAGAGTTCCTCCGGTTTCCTGTTGCTGCAGGGCTTTCATTTCCCTACTTCTGCAAGTCGTCCTCTTTGGCTCATCTTCCACTGCTGACCTCCTTCCTCCAAACCTCTCCTGTAATTGTAAACAAACTTCCATGCCTCTATAGCCTCTCACCTCATCCCATCCTTAATTGACACTTGTCTTATTCCTGAGGACATGGCTGTCCTCACAGCCTCTGCAGGGGAGGTCAACAGGTTCCTGTGTTCTACTTACTAGAATAATATAACAAGACCAGGACTTGGGCTATGTCTGTTCCCATTTTCCCACTGGAAGCTTCTACACAGTATGGTTCAGTGGGAAGGAGCATAGACTTTGGAGTCAGGCTGGGCTTGAATCTCCATTGCACCTGCTCTTACTGGCTTGATTATATTGGGCAAATTATTTAATTTATCTGAGCATTGGTTTCCTCATCTGTGAAATGTGTTGCAGAATTGTGAAGATTAGAGGAGGCAATGATTTTAAAATACCCATCATTGTGCTTAGCAGTCAAAATATCTTAGTCTTCTCTTCCCTCCTGTCCCTTTGATCACCATTTGGCCTTCCTTGTTACTTATCTGTATAGTGTAGGGAGAATGTGGCATCTGACTCACCTTCTCTCTAATCCAGATTCTGTTCCCACCTGGGTGTCAACTTGATTGACTAGATTGAGGAATGTATAGAAACCAGGTAAAGCATTATTTTTGGGTGTGTCCATGAGGGTGTTTCCAGAGGAGATTAGGGTGTGAGTCTGGGTGGACTGGGTGGGGAAGATCTACCCTCAATGTGGGCAGGCACCATCCAATAAGCCAGGGTTCTGGAAAGAAAAAAACAGGAAAGGTGAATGTGTCTATCTACTGCAGGTGGGATACACTCTTCCTCTCCTACCCTTGAACAACAGAATTCCAGGTTCTCTGGCCTGTACCCTCCGGGACTTATACCAGTAGTCCTCGGGTTCTCAGACTGAGATTACACCATCTATCAGCTTCCCTGGCTCTGAGGCCTCCAGACTTGAACTGAGGCACACTACTAACATCTCAGGGTCTCCAGTTTGTAGATGTCTTATTCTAAGCTTCTATAATTATGTGAGCCAATTCTAATAAATCCCCTCTCATATGTATCTCTATATCTCCTATAGGTCTCCGGAGAAGCCTGACTAGGGGTTTTTAATACCCACATGGGACACCCATGTCGGGAACTCACTCCTCTAGCCACATCTTGGGCCACTTAAACTCCAATATTTTAGTCTCTGGTCAAAACTTCCTATCTTTCCATTCATCCTTTAAGACATCCCTTAATCCTTTTAGAGCCATCTTGTGTACTTTAGTTTCCAAGTGCCTCTTCTCCAAGTCTGACAGCTGCATCCCTGGGCTCCACCTCCTTCCTTATTTAGCCTAGACTTCCTCCTGTAAACCAGTGAGAGTTTTTGGTTTAAAGCAATAGAAACTGACTCTGGCTAACTTTAGCAGAAGGCAAATAACCATATATAATGTCAGCTAATGATAGGTGTATAAATAAAAATAAAGCAGAGTAATCGGTTGGAGAATGACGGCGGATGTGGGGGTAGTCATGCTATTGTATATCTTCACTAGGTAATCAGAGAAGATCTCTGATATCTGATCAGACATTTTCATGAAGCAAAACAGTGAGCAATGGGGAGAGCTGGGAAAATAGCAAATGCAGACTCTGTAGTAGTGTGCACGTGCTCCAGTGTTTATGATTTTCATGAACCAGTTCCTTCACGTTTTCCTGAAATCTGCCCTTTGCCTTATGCTTGACCTCCAAAACCCCAATTAATACTTTTGTCTCTATAATAGACAGTTTTTTTTCTCCCCTCACCTCTGTTTACCTGGAAACAAAGAAGAAGAAAGAAGAGGAGGAGGAGGAGGAGGACAAAGAGGAAGAAGGTGGCACCAACAACAATGGCTATAGGAGGGGAAACGAGGGCATAAGGCCCTTTTTCTTTCTTTCACTCCCTCTGGCTGCTAGATGAAGAAAGGGCTGCTCCATGAGTGGGGCAGGTCCAGTCTGAGCAGTCCCTGGGGCCTCGGGGCATGTTAGACATGATACGGTGGGAATTTGCTCCATTTGGGGTTGTTGACTTCAAGTTTTTATGCACTCATTTCAGCATAGTCCTGCTATAGGGATTGACAGCCAGAAACCTGAACCGTGAGTCCCAAGTACAGGACCCCCTGTTTAAAGTGTATGGGTAGGTCCTGTCCTTTCTGTGGATCTCCACCTATTTTTTCCCATCCTCTGGGCCTCTGACTTGACAGATGGCTATTACAGATAATGCTAATTTTTCCTTCTTAGCACAACATCAATCCCTAATTTCTGCTTAACATCTTTAGTTAAAACCATTTGCCATGATTTTAGGCAATATGCAAGGTAAACTTATTATCTCTGTATATATGTTTATCTATACACCACATTTGCATAGCACTCCTGAGCCAGAAGTGGAATCATTACAGTGTTAGTAGTAGTAAAGTGTATATATATGGGGGTCTGATGTCTCCAAAATATCTCTCTACCATATCCTTCCCCTATAAGACTCAAACATGTGTTGAAGGTGGTATATTAGTCAGGGCTCTTCAGAGGGACAGAGTCAATAAGATATATATACGGAAGGGAACTTATTAGGGATAATCGGGTCACACATTTATAAAGGTGAAGTCCCACCGTAGGTCGTCTGCAAGCTAGGGAATAAGAAAAGCTAGCAGCGTGGCTCAGTCCAAGTTCAAAAGCCTAGAAACCAAGGAAGTCCACAGTGCAGTCCCCCGTCTGAGACCAAAGGCCTGAGGGCCCTGGAGAGGCTGCTGGTGAAAGTCCCAGGGTCCAAAGACTGAAGAACCTGGAGGCTGATGCCCAAGGGCAGGAAAAGACGTCCTGCTCTGTATAGGAGAGAGTGAGGAAGCAAAGCAAGCTGAACGTCGCCGCCGTCGTCTGCCTGCTTTGCTCTAGGAGTACCTGCAGCTGATTGGATGGTGCCCGCCCACTTTGGTGCGAGCCTTCCTCTCAGTCCCCTGACTCTCACTCTCACGTCAGTCTCCTCTGGAAGCACTCTCGCAGATACACCCAGAAACAGTGCTTTACCTCCAGCCATCTAGGAATCTCTCAATCCAGTCAAGTTGACACCTAATAGTCCCATCATCACAGGTGGCTCTCGTGATGAAAGTCAGAGCCGGGGAATAAGAAGGCACATGGTACTCAGAATCACCACTTCAAGTCTCTTCTGGTGACTAAAGCTGTCTGTTCCTGCATTAAGTGCATCTTGCCTAGTTTCTTCCCAGAGAAACAGGAATGTTGAAATCTCAGTTTGGGAGAAAGTTGAACTCCCCTAACGGACAACAGCAGGGAAACACGATGGAGAACACAGGGAATAGGAAGAGCCAGAATGAAAAAGAGTGCTGTGTGCTCTCAAGGAAGGAAAGCCTTCAGCTCTAGCCGGGTCTCCTTTGGCAGCACCATCTTAATCACCGCTGCTATTACTATTAGAAGGAAACATTAACAAGGGAACTTGCTTGGCCACAGTGAGTTTGGTGCCGGCAGGCAGCATTCCTACTTCCTAGCACAGTGGCTGGAACCTAGAAAGCACTCAATAAGCCTTTGATCAGAAGGTACTGTGCTTCAGAGCAGACACCAGAATTCTGGTAACTGAGAATGCACCCCACTCATAGTAAGTTTAAAACTGGCATAGAACTTACATAGCTGCTTCCTTTAGTTTAATGTGTCAATGTTCTCTAGCCAAATATAACCAGGAACACAAAGTTGGGTTTATCATTCACTGCAACAAGGGAGAATACATACCATGTGGGATTATGGGGTATCTCCTTAATAGGATGTTACTAGGAGTTATAGGATTTGGGCTTGTGTTAGGTGATTTGGAGGAAATGTTTAAAGAATCAGGGCTTTGCTCTGAATTGGATGCTGTCAAGAGGAGGAGGTAATTCTAAGATCGGGCATCTTAATAAACCTTATATAGAAGAAAAGAGGCATGTGGTGACACTATAATTGGTAAAAGAAGCTTTTATAATTTTGAGGTATGTTCCTTTTATGCCTAGTTTGTTGAATATGTTTATCATAAAAGGGTGCTGGATTTTACTGAATGCTTTTTCTGCCTCCATTAAGATTATCATATGGGCTTTGTTTTTGCTTTTGCTTACATGGTGAATCACATTTATTGATGTCTGTATGTTGAACCATTCTTGCATCCCTGGGATCAAACCCACTTGATCATGGTGGATTATCTTTTTGATCTGTTGTTGAATTTAGTTTGCTAGTACTCTGTAGAAACTTTTGCATATATGTTCATAAAGGGTATTGGTCTGTAGTTTTCCTTTTTTGTTGGGTCTTTTCCTGGCTTTGATATAAAGATGATACTGACTTCATAGACTGAGTTGGGGAGAATTCCCTATTCTATGTTATGAAATAATTTCTGTAGTATATGTACTGGTTTCTTATTTATCATAGAATTTGGCTGTGAGTCCTTTGGATCTGGGACTGTTTTTTGTGAGGATTGAGAGGTTTTTTGTTTTTTTTTTAATTACCACTTCAATTTTGCTACTCATTATTGGTCTGTTAAGAATTCCTATTATTGGTCTGTTAAGAATTTCTATTTCTTCCTGATTCAGGCCTAGGAGATTTATCCATTTCCTATAGGTTTTCTAGTTTTTGTGTGTAGAGTTTTTTGTAGTAATC
>CAUYRT010025996.1:0-45835 GCA_963574885.1 Lepilemur ruficaudatus | reverse complement strand
AGGAGTTCAAAACCAGCCTGAGCAAGAGCGAGACCCCGTCTCTACTAAAAATAGAAAGAAATTAATTGGCCAACTAAAAATATATAGAAAAAATTAGCTGGGCATGCTGGCACATGCCTGTAGTCCCAGCTACTTAGGAGGCTGAGGAAGGAGGATCACCTGAGCCCAGCAGTTTGAGGTTGCTGTGAGCTAGGCTGACACCACGGCACTCTAGCCCGGACTAACAGAGTAAGACTCTGTCTCAAAAAAAAAAAAAAAAAAAGAAGTTCCTGTAATGAACAATCAAACCATTTACTGGGGGGCGGACAGCCTGGGAAGAGGGGAAAACACTACTGAAGACAGTGAAATAGCAAAGTCATGTGAATGTGGACCATAAGGTGTGGTCGTGGTTTTGGGTTTTTAGCCCAGGCTGAGTGTGGGCGTAGGTGGTTTTGGTTCTCGGTAGACACTTTCTGCACTGGAAGGAGGGATTGCAGTCCTTGCCTTGCAGCAGGGGGCTTCAAACCTGGGTCACTGAGTGTGCCTGAAGAGAAGGGGTCCAGTTCCTCAGGTTTTGTGGTTGGCTCGGGCTTGGATGAGAGGGAGATGACCCAGAGGTGGATGGCTGGTGACATCAGAATGGAGGGGTATACTTGGAGGAAGACCAGGTGTGTGTGGAAGGGGAGGGGTCGGGTTAGCCATGCTGCTTCAGAGGTGCTTGAAGATTTACCAGGAAAGGGGAGAGTGATAGCCCTTGGCGGGGGCCTACTGTGTGCCAAGCACTCACTGGGCCTGGTGCCCTAGAGACCTCACACCCTTGGGATGGTGTAGGGGAGAAGAGATTTCTTTCCTCACCCCTTGCTAGCTTCATGGCTGAGTCCCCTATAATAAAAGACAGATTAACAGGAGAAAAGCACGCAAATTATTTAATACAAGTTTTCCATGCCATAGCAGCCTTCAGAAATGGAGACCCCCGCTAAAGTCAGAAAAACCTGTGTATTTTTCTGCTAAGTTTGATGAGAAGTATATAGTTGTGGAGAAGTGTGATCAGATCAAGGGGGTATGATCTAGCAAGGCCTGTTTGTCCAGATTCTTCCCCAAGTCCTTGTGTCTTCATAGCCAAGGATGTTCCTTTTCTCCAGTAGAGGGAGAATAACTCTCAAATGAGCATCTTATGACCTGCTTCAGGAGAGAAGGGTGGGAAAAGTTTGAAGAGTAGCCTTCCTAGGTTTTATGATCTGCTTCTGCTGTTTTCTTGAATGCTGAGGTGCCGTCTCTTGGGATAGCACGTCCTGAACCTCATCAGTAGATACTGTTATCTTCACCTTAGAAGTGGGGGAACTGAGGCTCAGAAAGATCAAGGGCTGTGTCCAGGCCCACACGGTGGGCTTGTGGCAAAGCTAGGATTCCAACCCAGGTCTGAGGACTTAAAGCCTACATTCAGTCCCATGTTTCCCTGAGACTTGCTCCTTGCAGCTAGGAGGTGGCTCAAGGAGGCAGAAGCCTGAGCCCTTCCAGCAAAGAACAAGCATAGAAAGGTGCCCCCCGCTGTCAGGCTGGTCTCTGAAACTCTGCCCCTCATCACCCACATGCAGTTGGCGTGAAGAATGCTGATTGCTGCCCAAGGGCAGCCTGCAGAAGGCATGTCTCACTGGCCAGATACCTGGTAAACAAGGTTTCTGGCAGATAGACTTTTGGGGCAATCGTATGACTGTCTTTCTGAGGAGCCACGGGGCAGGTGGCCAACTGACAGTCTGAACAGACAAGTCTCCTGGAAGACAGCAGACCACTGACTGGCTGGCTTTCGAGCAGATGGGCATGTGTGCCTGTATGAATGACCAGCCAGGTAACTAACTGACAGGCACACAGACCCCCTGCCTGCCAGCTTGGGGTCTATGGGCTCCCGGCCCTTGAAACCACTGGCTTACCTGGGACCCCAAAACCCAGCTGCCCACCTAGGAAAGAAGGACAGGTTTTTTTTTTTAACTGGGGCCTGGCTCTCTGCCCCTCCCCTCATTCCCACAGGCCACAGCCAGCCCAGCCCAGGTTCACTCCCACGGCTGTCCCCTCCTCCAGGATAAAGCTTCACAGAACAGGGAAAGGCCTCAGTGCCCTTCCACGTGAGGAGGACACACAGCCCTGGACTCAGGACCCTCCTTCCAAGGCGAGTTCTGTCCTCAGTCAGGGAGTCAACGGTTTCCTGCCAGCCCCTGGGCCCCAGCCCACAGGAAGAGCTCAGAGGGGACAGACAGCCTGCCTGACTGGCCCATTCAGTGGCCGACTGACCGCCAGCACAACTGCTGCTGCCCTCAGCGCAGAGAGCCACAGCCAGTGCTTCCCTCCACCACCGAAAGGTGCAGGCTGTGGACTCTGCCCTCCAGAAACTGCCATATCTCTAAGGGATAAATTATCCCAGGAAGACTTTGGCCTTGGCAGAAGAGGCTGAAATTGAAGATTCAGGGAGAGCCAGAGGTGAGGCTGGAGTAGGAGCTCACCTGAGGCAGGTGAGCAGGTTCTGGGAGTGGGCAGGTGAGAGGGTAGGGGGCTGAATCTTTGGTCTAGACAGTTCGGGGCACAAGGACGATGCCATGGGTATGCCCAGGAAGTCAAGCTGAGGGTCCAGGATCTGGCCCATAGCTGGGGGCTTCGTGTTCTGAGCTGGCCCACTGACCTTCTGACCCTCTCCCCATCGATTCCCTGGGTTTCCTTCAGAGCTGGGGCTCCAAGTCAGTGACTTCTGCCCTCCCACACTCAGCTCCAACCCTGGTTGGGCTGCCCCCTTGGTGGGCTGGCTCTGCTGCCTATGAGGTGGCCTGGTTAAGTTTGGGTGGGCCAAGATAGAGACGGGCGTTGCACTTCTTCCCCTGTCGACAGAAAAGAAGCCAAACTCTGTAAAATAATTTCAAGAGGTTTATTCTGAGCCAAATTTGAGGGCCACACCCAAGTAGCCTTAAGCAAGTGGACTTGCTAAGGTTGGGTTGCAGTTTGGTGTTATACATTTCAGGGAGACAAGAATTACACAGGTAGAATCATAAATCAATACATGCAATGCACACATTGGTTTGGCTCAAAAAGCAGGGGCTTACAAGCCATAGGTGGGTTTAAAGATTCTTTAGTTGAGAATTGGATGTAAGAGTTAGGCTTTGTCTAAAAGACCAGGAGTCAGCAGAAAGGAGTTAGGATAAGGGTCGTCTATCTTTCATGTGATGCTATGCTAGAACCAGGTTGGGAAGTAAACCACATTACATTGGGGTAACAAAACCTGTTTAGTGAGATTTTATCATTTGCAGGCATGACTCACCAGGCCCCCTTAGAAAGGAATTTTTTGGGCAAAAGAAAAGATCAGGGTTCAGTCCTCAAACCTGTACAAGGAGCATGGAATGATGTTGAGTTTAACACCTGGGCTTGAATTTAACACCTGGGCTGGACCAACGTTAGCCAGCAGAGCTAGCTGCTCTGAGCCCGGGTGTCCTCATCAGAAGCATGGAGACAATAAAGCACCATCAGTATAGAGCTGTGCAGAGGGTTCATGAGCCGATGCGTGGAAAGCAAGTAGCCCAGAGCCTAGACCACAGCAGATGACCGGCCTCTGCCGCTGAGAGGACTGCAGCTCAGAAATGGTCCCCTGCATCTCCGCTGGGCGCCTGTGCTTTGAACTGCCTTACTTCCTCTTTGCCTTCAAAGTGACCCCCCCAGAGCATCCCCCCCAACTCCCGTTCCCCAGGCCAAGACTTCCTCTCCTCCCTCTCAGCAGGCAGTTTTGTTTCAGTATTTCCTTGTTTCCTCTGAGTCTACCAAAAGCGACTCCTCCCCAGCTATCCACGCTTCCATTTCCTCAGTCAAATTCCTCAAGCTATTTGTATAAACATTTCTCCAAAGAAAGATACACCAATGGCCAATAAACACATGAAAAGATGCTCAACATCATTAGTCATTAGGGAAATGCAAATCAAAACCGCACTGAGATACCGCTTCCCACTGCTAGGATGGCTGTAAATGACAAGACAGATAGTAACAAGTGTTAGCAAAGATCTAGAGAACTGGGACGATCACACACTGCTGGTGGGACTGTAAAATGGTGCAGCCACTGTGGAAAACAGCTTGGCAGTTCCTCGAAGATTTAAACGTACAATTACTGTATATGATCCAGCAATTCCGTTCTTAAGTATACACCCAAGAGAATTGAAAATGTGTCTACGTAAAAATTTGTATGTGAATGTTCAGGATACCTGAAACAGCCTAAATGTCCATCAGCTGATGAGTGGATGAACTCAGTGTGATGTATTCGTGCAGTGGTATAGTATTGACTCATAAAAAAGAACTAAGTACTAATGCATGCTACGATATGGATGGACCTTGAAAACATTGTGCTAATTGAAAAAAGTCACAAAAGATCACATATTACATAATTTCATGTGTATGAAATGTGCAGACCAGGCCAGTCTACGGAGACAGAAAGCAGATTAGTGGTTGCCAGGGGCTGGGGAGAGGGAGGAAAACGTGCTGGCGTTGGATAGTGGTGATGGTCGCACAGCTTAGTGAATACACTAAAATCCTTTCGGTGGTGCACTTTAAAATGGCAGGTTTTATGGCATGTGGATTATTATCAATTTTTAAAAATCCTCAGGTTCCCAGGTGCCTTGTATGAGGACCACAAAACCTTCCCTCGGTGCAGTTCAGGCCACCGTGGCCCGCTCCCCAAGTTTGCTTTCCCGGCCTAGCGACAGAGTAAGAGAGTCCCCTGGGTCACAGGTGTTTTTAGATCAGTTTTCAGGCTCCAGCCGGAGCATGCTGAGTGAGGGGAAACTCCTACGGGTGGTGAGGGGGACATGAGACAATGGAGAAGGCTTCCGGCAGGAAGTTAGGGCCGCAGCGGGGAGGAAGGCCAAGGAGGCCTGGCTGCCAGGAGGGGCAGGTGGTTCCCATCTAAGCAGAGGGGTGGAGTCCCCCAGGGTTGAGCTCAGGAGACCCTGGGAGCTGCCTCTGAAGGAGCTCAGCTTCCTCTAACCGCAGGGAGTGGGGTGCTGGCGCGATCGCCATAGTCACCGTGAGAAGAGAGGTGACATACATAATGGAGGCCAAGGGGCCAAGACAGCTCTGCCCCCTCGGTCATTGTCCCGCCACCCCTCCCCGTGCCTCTGTTTGTCCAGGAGCGCGTGACATGGGATGAGCTCTGAGGGCCCTTTCTGCCCAACCAGCAACGTGGTTTGACGGTATGATTGGGGGATTGGTTAGCTCTGTGATGACATACGGGTGGCACCCTGTGTGAGGTTGGTACCTGTTCCAAAATACACCCAGGAAAAGCCTCTACTCCCTGGCTATGGACTGAGCCTTGCCCCTGCACCTGGCACCAGACCTCTGACCCTACCTGAGCCAGGAACACCCAGGCCCAGGCTCGGGCCCAAGCCCACAGGCCCAAGGCCGGCTGAGAGACTGCACGGCTCGTCCCTGCTGCTGGGGCCGCTGCTCACGGGTTTGTTGTCTGGCGAGGTCGGCAGCTTCTCCCTGGGGAGGGAGGTTTATGCTGGAGCAGAGTGAAGGTGTGAAGCAGGTGGTCCCCAGTAGCGACCTGGTCGGCATGAGTACGCAGAACACACGCACCTTCTTAGGAAGGTCCCCTCCACGCTGCGACCTAGGGATCAGCACAGCTGAAGGTGTTTTGATTCTCAGATTCCGCCCAGCCACGGAAGTCCCTTCTCCTGAAACACCTTGGTTCTGAAGTCTAGGCTACCTGGGTCAGGGCCATCCTCTGGGATTCCATCTCCAGTCTTATCACCTGGCTATCTGTCCCTCAGGGCCAGCGCAGATGCCAGACAAGGAAACCAAGGCCATGATGGGCACAGAAGTCACACCTGGAGGCAAAGCCGGCCCAGACTCTACGGACTCGCGGCCAAGTGTGTTCCACAACATCAAGGTACCTCTTGGGGCGTGGCAGGGGCAGGGACCTCTAAGCCTAGCGGAGCAGGCTCTGCCACATACTGGCTGTGTAACGACAACCGAGCCCTTCTCTGAGCCTCAGTTTCCTCATCTGTAGAACGGGCGGCTGTGAGTATCAAAAGGATGATCTGTGAAAGCACCTGGCTGGGTTTCAAGCACATGGAAGGTGCCCAGTACACGTTCCCTCCTTCCAGAGAGGAGAGGGGCTGCTCTGGGCACAGTGGGGGTGAGTCCCCTTGTTTCCCATTTCCCTAGAGAAATAAAATTCCCCCAGGGGTCCTGAACCTGTATGAATAATGGGAGTCCTGGTTCTACCAAGGGCAGCCCTAAACATCCAACACCCACTGGCACCCTGGGTGCCAGGCCCTGTGCCAGGTGCCATTCACACATGATCTTACTTAGTTCTTGCAATAACCCTGGCAGGTGAGGCCGTTGTCCTCATTGTATGGATGAGGAACAGAGTGCACATATTAAGCTCTGCCGTAAATACTCCGTTTTTAATTCTTTGGAGCAAGTTTTTCTTCTCTTAGGAATTCTGCCAGTCTTTCAGGAGGAAAGCTACAGGCAGCCTGGGATGTTTGGGGCGGGTGGGCTGGGCAGCCTGGGGACCTGGTGTGTGCAAGTGGTCCCACAGGGCAGCCCGAGGGGACGACTCGGTGGGGGTGGGATGGGGAGGGACCTGGGTGGATCTGGGACAGCTTCCTGGGGAAAGGGACAGTGTGGTGGAACAGGAAGGAAGGGCCAGTCTAGCCAAGGGGGAGCTCTGGGGGCTAAGGGGGCTCCCACCACTCCTGGCTCCATGAAGACCCAACTGTCATGTGGCACTCTGGTAGCCCCTAGGCCCTGGGGGTGTACCCAGGACAGCTTTTCTAGTTTTTAGGCCTGTGTGAGAAGCCATGGGCTACTGCAATAACACTCTCTCTCTTTCTCTCTCTGTCTCTCTCTCTCTCTCTGACTCTCTTTCTCTCTCTCTGTCTCTCTTCTCTTGTCCGTCACTCCTCCTTCCCTTCTCTTACCCTGCCCTCCATGTGGGTCTCCTCTGCCTCTGTGTCCCCATCTCTATTCCTTGCTCCTCTCATGACCTCACCCTCCCTCTCTGTCCCCAACTCCCTCTCTGTCTCCCTGCCGTCTCCCTGCACCTCTGCCCGCCGCGGCTCCGGCAGCTCTTCCTCCTGTGCCACAGCCTGCTGCAGCTGGCGCAGCTCATGATCTCCGGCTACCTCAAGAGCTCCATCTCCACGGTGGAGAAGCGCTTTGGCCTCTCCAGCCAGACCTCGGGGCTGCTGGCCGCCTTCAACGAGGTACGAGCCCCGGCCCAGCCACAGGGGTGGACTCTGAGGAAGACTCCCACTCCCACCTCCTGCCAACCTCCCCCTCACTATCCTGCCATAAACCTTTCCCCTCCCGGGGCCCTTGGGCAACCCCCATCACAGCCCCTGGCCTGAAAGCTCAGAACATTTGCAGCTGTCTTCTAAGACCTGGCGATCCTCTCCGTGGGAGCACTGTACTTGGGTTGTGGGATGTGTCAGAGCTAGCCAGGGTACCCACATCTGCCCACTCTCCTTTTGGTTCCTTTGTCTTTTGGGGCATCTAGCTATTGCCTGTCCCAGGAGGGAATCAGAGAAAGTCACTTCAACAGTAGTCAGCTGGGCACGGTGGCTCATGCCTGTAATCCTAGCACTCTAGGAGGCTGAGGCAGGAGGATCTCTTGAGGCCAGTTTGAGACCAGCCTGAGCAAGAGCAAGACAGACCCCATCTCTACAAAAAGTACAAAATTAGCTGGGCATGGTGGCGCATGCCTGTAGTCCTAGCTACTCAGGAGGCTGAGGCAGGAGGATCGCTTGAGCCCAGGAGTTTGAGGTTGCTGTGAGCTAGGCTGATGCCACTGCACTCTAACCGGGGCAACAGAGCAAGACTCTGCCTCAAATCAAACAAACAGCAGTTAAGACAGGTTTAAATTACATCAAGGACAGAACCTTCAGAACTTGGTGATGGGGGAGAGAGGGACACCACGAGGTGTCTGTCCTCAGAACTGCCTAGGGATCTGCAGGCCTCTGGGGCCCACAGCCAAGCAGAGGAGCGGATGAGCTGCTTTGGGTGGATTTGGAGATCAGAGTGCAGCTGTGCCTAGCCCCTCCCTTGCCATATGTTTTCACCCAGGGAGCAGGAAGCTGTCTCTTTCTCCCCTGCCCCCGGCAGATTCTTGTGAAATTCTCTCCCCTTGGGTAATATGTCACACTCCTCCCAACACAAGGCCCGCCGGCTGCATAGCATCCCCAGATGCTCCTCGGCACCCCACCTCAGGTCTCAGACATGGGAGGGGAAAGTCCTTGCCTTGCTCTGGGACTTGGGCATGTCACTCCAGGTCTCTGGGACTCTATGTCTCATCTG
The DNA here is from genome assembly GCA_963574885.1 of Lepilemur ruficaudatus. Taxonomy (NCBI): domain Eukaryota; kingdom Metazoa; phylum Chordata; class Mammalia; order Primates; family Lepilemuridae; genus Lepilemur; species Lepilemur ruficaudatus. The sequence goes on along the minus strand of CAUYRT010025996.1, from coordinate 37,528 downwards.
TCAAATGGAGAGTGCTTGTCCTTCCCAGAGTCAGTCCCCACCCTGCCCCTCTGCTGACACTGTCCTCCACCCCTAGCGAGGAGTCTGAGGCTCGCCTGCACCCCTGGCAGGAAGCCACAGAGCAGATGCATGCCCAGCTTGTGACGGCAGAGGCTGCCCCTGCCGTGCAAGCTCTCAAGTGCCCTCTCCACTCTGCTTTCAGTTTTCTCCCCTAATGGGACAGTGGAGCCCTTCCCAGGAGGCCCCAGAATTGGTATTTATAAGAGGGACTCAGGTGATTCTTATTCAGTCCATTATACAGATGGGAACAGTGAGGTTGGCAATGGAGACAAGGATGGTACAGGCCGCCAGCCCTGGGCTCTGCTCCACTTTAATGCGTCACCTCGTCCCTTTGCAGGTGGGGAACACAGCTCTGATTGTGTTTGTGAGCTACTTTGGCAGCCGGGTACACCGGCCCCGAATGATCGGCTGTGGGGCTGTCCTTGTGGCCGTGGCGGGCCTGCTCATGACTGTCCCACACTTCATCTCGGAGCCGTACCGCTACGACCACACCAGCCCCGGTAAGAGCAGGAGGGCCGGGCAGGAGAGGCTGTGAGCAGCCGCATTGCTGTGCACGGGCCTCCGTCAGGCAGGGTGGCCTCACATCACAGGTCGCCTTCTAGTCCTCCCTGGTGGACCTGAGGCGTGGGGTAGGATGAGGCCCAGGACAAGGCCTCTCTTGGTAAGGATGTGCTTGTATGTCACTGGGTTTTTTTGGTTTTTGAGGTGGGAATGAATTTACAACACAGCCCATTTGGGGCCTGGCATGTAGTAGTTCCTCAGGAAATGCAGCAGAGTGATAACGACAGTGTCACACACGGCTTACCGTGCGTCGGACACTGTTCTGAGCACTTTATGTGTATTCATGCATTTCATCCTCACAAAAAGTCAAGACATTGACCAAAAAAAGAATGTATGAGTGAATGAACAAATAAAAAAATGAAAGAATTTTAGACAAGCACAGTGAAGCCCTGTTTAGCCCAGTGGGTTTTTGTTGAGGGCCTACCTGACAGATGGATGCCCGTCCCTTAGAGAATGACCCAAGCAGCCCGAGCATTCACTCTGTTTCTTCCCTCTCCTATCACCCATACAGCCATCCTCCCATCCATCTATCTGCCCATCCACCCACTCATCCACCCATCTACCCATCCAACCCTCCATCCATACATCCACCCATCCATTTATCTATCCATCCAGCAATGGTCCACCCCACAAACTTAATGCTGCTTACTTTGTGCCTGACCCTCTCACAGGGACTCAGTCCTTGCCTCCGGGGAGCTCCCAGTCCGGGAGAGGAGACAGAGACAGACAAACCCCGCGGTGTGTCAATTGCGTGAGGGAAGCACAGGGGTGGGAGGAGCCCACACCCCAGCCTGGCATCAGGAAAGGCTTCCCAGGGGAAAAGCCAGTCAGAGAGCATCCTTCCTCCTTCCCACCAGCTCACACCTCTGGAGCCACGCTCTGTACAGGACCAGGGTGTGGAAAGATGAAGCAGACATGACCCAGTGGAGTGCGGGATTGGCGTGAGCGTGTTACAAGATCTAGAGCCCGCCCTTAGGAGATGGCAGAGGGAGCCATTAGAGCCCTGAGTAGAGGAAGGACACTGGAGCTGGAGGGAGCTGGAGCGGTGGCATGTGAGAGGCAGCTCAGAGAGAAGGCCGGCATCGCAGGTGATGGGCCGGGGCGCGGGTGCAGCGGCGGCAAAGGGGAGTGCAGAGCACGCACGAAGAATGCGGGGTGCTTGTCTAGGCCTGAGTGGACACTTGTCAAGAGGACTGCTTGCAAGGCCAAAAGTAATACTGCCTCCCATTTCTTTCCAGAATTTTCACTTTAACAGACCTTTTTTGTGCAGGGTCACACACGTTCTTCTTCAACCTCACTGCCATACGACACCCTCTGCCATAGGCTCCCTGAGACCCCGAGCAAAGCCCTGCTCCTGTCTGAGCCTCAGCTTCACAGTGGCCCAGAGAGTGGGTGAGACTTGGGGGTCTCCAAGCTCCCGTCCTGCTCTGCCACTCCAGGCTGTTTCATTCATTCATTCTGCATCCGATATTTACGAAGCTCTATCCTGTGCCAGGCCCCTGCAAGGCCCTGAGGACAGAGGATGGAAAAGTCAGACACGATCACACCTAACGTCTAGTAGGCGCTGTGCAGGGCACACCCACCACTCACCACTGTTCGTGGTCACAGCCCCTGAGGCTCAGAGAGGGCGGGAGCTTCCCCAAGGCCCTCCAGCAGTAGAACTATGACACCGATGACACCCCCACAAAGCCCTGCCCTGGGGTCCCTGCTCTTAACTACTGAATCACTCTGCCTCTGAATTCCTCATCTCTGGAGAACTTCTGGGAGATTCAGTTTCGAGATGAACAAGCCGAGGCCCAGAGCAGGGCTGAGGGTCCCTGTCAAAGTCACACCGTGAGGCCCAGGCAGCCTCGCCTGAAGACCTAAGTCCGGGTTCTCGACCTTGGTTCACAGGGCTCTTGGCAGTCGGTGGAGCGGCTCTGCGGGCCGGGCTGCCACAGCTCAGGGTCCCTGCTCTATACATGGAGGGCCACAGAGAGAAGGCCACCGCTACACACACAGTTGGGATAATAATAGTGTAAGGGTCTCCTCAAGTTTGCTCACCAAATATTGGTGAGCTACACGGAACAAATGTCCGGTACTAAATTAAGAAATTCTTTTCTATACTCTGCATCTGTGTCCCAAGGTGAAGGGTAAGGGCCCCACAGGCCCCCACGATCCAGCCCCGGCTTCCCTTACTCCAGACTCCCCCTGCAGCCCCGGCCTCACCCTCACACTTTGTGATCTCACCCTACTGAGCTTCTCACTCCACCGATGCCGTGCCTTTCAAGGCCCTGGGTTTTGCCCGTGGCGTGACCTCTCCCTGGAATGCCCATCCCTCCTTCTCTGGGAAATCTTGTTTGTTCTTCTGGCCCCAGTTCAAACTCTACCTCCGTTGACTGCCCCACCATTGCCGTGGTGCTCTCAAATGCCTCTGCTCAGAAAGGTAGCATAGGGCAGTCTAAGAGCATGGACTCTGAAGTCAGACCACCTGGGTTCCAACCCTGGGTCAACCCCCTTGCATTGCTGTCTGAGCCTCAGTTTCCTCATCTGTGAAATGGGGTAATGAGAGCATGCATCTCTGAAGTTTGTTGTAGAGATGAAATGATTTATGCGCACAGTACTTAGAACAGTACCTTCCATCGGTCAGTGCTATTTAAGTCTTAGCTATTGTCTTCCTATTTTTTTATCACCATGTCTCAGAGGATATGCCACAGGACTTCAAGGCTTCCGTGTGCCTGCCCACGACCTCAGCCCCAACCCCAGCCCTCTCCAATGGCAGCTGCTCGAGCTACACAGAGGCCCGCCATCTGAGTGTGGTGGGGATACTGTTCTTGGCACAGACCCTGCTGGGTGTGGGTACTGTGCCCATTCAGCCCTTTGGCATCTCCTACATCGACGACTTTGCCCACAGCAGCAACTCGCCCCTGTACCTCGGTAAGGACTGGTCCCACCCCTTGGCCTCTGAGGGTCAGGCCAGGTGCAGGTAGGAGGAAGAGAGGCCCAGGGTGGGGGCTGGGTATGGACTCCCTGAATCCTGCCCCATCTGGCCAGTTCTCCAGCCCAGACCAGGGGGACGCACAGTTCTTGCCCATTGGAGACTGGGCAGGCACCGATCGCTGAGGGAAGCCAGGGCCACAGGGTCCTAACCTAGACTTTGTGTTGCAGGCATCCTGTTTGCACTGACCCTGATGGGGCCAGGCATGGCCTTTGGGCTGGGCAGCCTCATGTTACGTCTTTATGTGGACATTGATCGGATGCCAGAAGGTGAGCCCCAGGAACACACATTTGTCCCCTGGGACACACAGATACTAGTTAGCTAAGTGTTGGTCTCATAGAGACACAGAGCCAGGGGACCTAGGTTCAAATCCCAGCGACACCACTGACCTTGGACGTGCCTCTTAACCTCTCTGAGCCTCAGCTTTCCCGTCTTTGAGATAAGCTCCATGCTGCCTGTCTCCCAAAGCCGCAGTCGGCATCCAGGGAGGGGATGGGGACAGACTGTAGGGCATCCTCAGATGAGGGGTCGTGGTCGCTGCTACTGCTATGAGTCGGTGTCCTATTGCACACCCGCTTCCCCGCACCCTCAGCCCATGCTCACACCACCGTGGAGCAGACAAAACATGCTGCCTTGGCCTGCAGCGAGCTCCCGTCTTTAGAGGGAGTCGAGACTCAGGTGAAATAGAGAGGACGATGGCACACTGCAGAGAACTTTTGGGGCAGGACTCAGTGCCTCACTGTGTTACCTTGGGCCTCTCTCAGATGGGACATTCCCTGGGTGACCTCTGAGAACCCTTCTTGTTCTGACTACCGCAGAGTCAGGGGCACCATTTGGGAAACGGTGGTCTCGGATCCAGGTGGTGGTCAGAGCGGGCCAAGGAGTGGGACTGAAGCTTGGGCGGAAAGTGGCCAGGAGAGGATTTCCATTAGAACACGTCTCCGCGGCATCTCAGCTGCCTCCTGCCTCCTGCCTCCTGCTACTTGGATGTCCTGTCGCACCTGGAGGTTTTCCTGGAGGCCTTGGAAGCCTCAGGTGACAGTGTGTGGCTGGATGAACATGCAGATGCTGCTTCTTGTTCTCCAGCCTTTGCCCACAGGTGTCTCCAGCCAAGACAAGACTGGGCAGGCCATGCAACAGTCACTAGGGATAGCCCCGCCCCACCTCTCTTCCTTCTAGAAAAAGGTGCCATGTCTGGGCCTTGGTTGCAACTCTTCTCTCCCCTAAAGGAAAAGTCCTGGGAGCCAGGGATGGAAAGGGGGTTGTTTTCTGACACTGTTGACGTCACCCTGGCAGGCGGGGCATCTCCACAGGCAGATCTGGCATTTCTGTAGCTCCAACTCCCAAGTTCGTTTTCATTATGGGATATTTCATAGGATGGGTGGATGATGCCGCTGCAGGCACAGACAGGCATTTGAGAAGTGGAGGAGTTGGGGAGACGCATATGTGAGCTCTCGCCAATCTGGCACGAGGGCAGGGGAGATGGTAAGTGAGGAGGGAATCAGGTCTGATCAGTGCAGAGGCCACGCCCTTCCCCATTTTATAGATACACTGCTGAGTGCCACCTGTGTACTCTGGCCCCTGTTCAGGAGCTCAGGATCAAGCACCTGGGAACCAACTCGGCACAGGGGTTGGTGTTATCACAAGTCTGTACTCTGGGCAGTATTTGCAGTTGCCGTGGGAATTGAAGAAGAATGTGCCCGGCTCAGCATGGGGTTAAGACGTTTAATGGGAGATTTGTACATGTTAGTCAGAAGGTACACCTGGGATAATCTAGTTCTAATTAAACCAGGTGGGGGATCAAAAGCGCCTGGGCAATTTGTTAAATGTACAAATTGGTCACCTTCCCACCCCACCTGTGGTCATTCTAAGCAGGTCTTCATTAAGGCCAGGTATTTTTGACAAGTCTCCCTGGGGACATTAACCATCATGCAGGTCTGAGAATCACAACAGAAGTCCTAACCATTAATTTAATAATAATCATCATCACAACAGTGACAGGAAGGAGGAGGAGGAAGAGCAAACACGTTTATAGCACATACCCTTCTAAGTGCTTTCCATGTGTTAGTTTCTGCAATTCTCACAACAACCCTGTGATATAGGAAATATTAATATCTGTATCTCACAGAAGAAGAAACAGAGGCACAAAGACGTTAAGTAGTTTACCCAAGGTTATGAGTCAATAATGGAATGCAGACCTAGCAGTCCATTTGCAAAGTCCACGACCTTGACCACTTGACTACATTGCCTTGGTACTTGAAGAAACCAAGCCAAGAAAGGGTCACACAGGACGTAACTGGCAGAGCCAAGACTGGAACTCAGGTCTCCTGACTCCCAGCCTGGGCTGCCTCATGTCTCAGAGGCCAGTCCCAGGGTGGTGGCCTAGAAATGACAGCTTACCCTGACCCTAACGTCACCATGGTCTTCTCTTTCAGGTGGTATCAGCCTGACCACAAAGGACCCCCGATGGGTGGGTGCCTGGTGGCTGGGCTTCCTCATCGCCGCTGGCTTGGTGGCCCTGGCTGCCATCCCCTACTTCTTCTTCCCCAGGGAGATGCCCAGGGAGAAGCACGAGCTTCACTTCCGGCGAAAGGTCTCGGCTGTTGCATCCTCAGCTGTCAGCAAGGTAAGCCCTGTCTGTGTCCCCTGCCCCAGCGCAGGCTTTAGCCCACTCACTTGTCCTCCTCTGAAACACTACACTTCACCCAACTCCCCCCCACCGGCACTGCACTTCACAGCTTACCAAGCTCATTCCCCCCGGGCACCATTGCGCCCTCCCACAGCCCTGCCTGGTGAAAACACCTGCCCCTTCCACAGCGGAGGAGGGCAAGGGCCAGAGAGGGAAGTGACTTATCCAAGATCACAAATCCAACAAGGGCGGCACTGGGATGACAGCCCATGCCTGTGGGAGTTCACACCCCTCCCAGCGACCACTGCACCCCACTGCTGGGCTTGTTGCAAAGTTTTGTAAATTCAGAACATGCTATAGGAATGCTAAGCACTTGAAGGGTGGGTGGGAGGGTCTGGGAAAACTTCCCTGAAGAGAAGGGACTTTAGCTGGACTTAGAATGATGTGCCAAAGTGCGGAAGGAGAGGACAGGCATTCTGGGTGCGGAAACAGCCTGGACAAACTATTTGGCTGTAGTAATGAACCTGGCCCTTGTAGGGACAGTGAAGGGGACAAACATGTCCTGAGTGCCTCCTCGGGGTGAGGCCCCGGTTGGACACTAGACATCAGTACACAGTGGGTAAACAGCAACGGATCTGATGCTCCAGGGATGTCTATGGAACCCCCGTTCAGCTCAGAAAAGGACACTGAGGCCCAGCCAGGAGGGGGGATTTGCCCGAGGTCACAAAGCTGGTAGGAGAGGGCAAGACCATGTGAGCCACTGGGCAGGACAGTTGATTCCAGGCCAGGGACCTCCTAATTTTCCAGGGCCTGGAAAACAATAAATTGACTCTGAATTAAAAAGAAAATGACAAAATAGAAATGGTTTCTTTTAAGTTTAATTATATGTCACTAGTATAAACTTATAAAATTATATGTCACTAGTATTAACTTTTCTTTAATACTCACACACATTTCATTACATTCTGAAAATCTGTGCACTAGATTTCCTCTTTCCCCAAGTATAGGAGGTGGTTGTTAAGAAATCACAATCATAAATTAAGTTACTTGTTGCTAAGTGATTCTCATTTCAAAGGGACAGTTTATAAAAATCCTGTTGACTATTTTGCGGTGAGAAAATTTCCCTTTACTGTGTCAGGTTGGTGTATTTGAATGTGTTTGCTGTCAGGTGGGAGGGAGGCTGAGAGCAGGGAGCCCGATGAGACGGCTGTGACAGCAGTCCAGGCAGGCAGTAGCGCACTGGCGGTGAGGGGCTGGGGACACACTGGAGGTCCCAGGGGGAGGACTACTCAGACTTGGGTGCCGCTCTGCTAGGGATGTCCCCGAGGCAGTGATGCACTGGGCTGATGCTGGGACAGGGTGCAGCTGGCTCAGAGGCGGGGGAAGCAGGAGCTGGGCAGAAACCAGTTTCAGGGGAAGAAGGCAGCTTGGAACAGCAGACCGTCCTTCCCGGTTCTGCCTAGCTCAGGCCAGTTTGGAGGAGATGGAATTCCTGGAAACTGGGGAAGAGTTCTTGGAATTGGGAGTCATCAGAGAGGAAGAAGAGATCCTGGGTTGCTGGTTGCTAGTCCTGAATCTGAGCAGAGTAGAACGCCATTTGGGCAATGAGGGGGCGGAATGGGTGGAAGAAGTAAAAGCTGGGGGGTGGGAGACTATGCTGAGCTCAGTCACATGTCTGCCGAGTGACCTTGAGCAGCAAGTCACTTCCCCATTCTGTGTTGCTGTGTAAGATCCTGAGGCTAGATTCCCGGAGCAAGTCTGCCCACCTCGGGTTCTGAGAATGCACGATTCCCTGAGTCAAGGCCGCTGTGATTCAGAGATTCGGATTATAAGAGCTGTGTCTCCATATTGCCTTAAAACCCTGGGTCCCCGGCTGTGAACCTGTCTGGCTGTCTGAATTCATTCTGTTAGCACACGGGGAGTCGGGGGTGTGGAGGGGAGGGGGTGAGAGGTTCTTTTTAAAGAATTGAGGGCTGAGAACATGATGATCTGCTTCCAGCAGCTCCTGGGCAATAAATATTGATGTGGGAGGAATTGTTCCTCTGCCTCCTTGAGGCTGCCTTCCCGGGCTTCAGTAAGGCCGGCTGGCCTGCCGCTGGGCCGCTGACGGGAGGTGGAGGGGCCAGGAGGAAAGGCTCAACTGGACAGAATCAGCTGCCAGAAAGTCCAGGTCCCCAGACAGAGGAGGTGTCTCTTCTACGGGGGGGGGGGGGCAAGGGGAGAAAGTGAAGCGGGGGCTATTTCTGAAGTTTCTTCAGGCATCCCCTCCCAGGCTCGAGGCTCAGAGGTGTCCTAGATACCACTCTAGAAGTAAACATGGTGTTTACAGTTTTATCCAGGAGATGGCGGTATGTAGTATAAGAATCACACAACCCAGAAAAGGTCTCTGACCTCAGTCTCCATACCTATATAATGGGAAGCACAGTGGACAAGGTCCGTCAGCTCTGATGGGTTCATGCTGTCTCCTCTAAATGGCTCCCTGTTGCTGGAGCAGCACCTGAGCATTTTTATAGGCCATCAGGAGGGTGCATCCCACAGTTCCTGCCCCCAGGAGCTCTGAGGCAGCGAGGGAAGACCAGATGCAGAGACAGGGGATGGATAACTGCTAACATAGTCCTGGTTTCTCCCATGACTGTGGGGTTCTCTGCCTGGGCCAGGGGGCATTAATAGTCCCCCCAGAAAAGAGGATGAAGTAGGGGGGCACACAAGGTATGGGAGGGGGCAGGAGCCCTGCCTTCCTGCCTGTGTCTCTGTCCCTGCATCTGTGACCTCAGAGCTCAGGTGACCACCAAGACACCCTCCTACGAGTGAATCAGGACAGGCCTGCCTGACTTCTCTCTAGGCCTCGGTGTCCCTGTCTACAATCAGCCAGTCTCTAAGGTCCCGTTGGGCCCTAGGACTCCTGGCAGTTGGCTCTGCAGGGTCTGTGGAGTAAAGATGGTCTCATGGGGCTCCCTAACAGATCCTCTGTTCCCATCTGTTGCTGTGGTGGTAGTGTCCCCATTCGGCCAGCAACCCTCCTGTGCCCTCTGTGCCCTCGGGTCCTTTTGAGAACCTCCCCTTGGGGCTGAGTCAGGGGCTAAGAGGGGCCCAGCCAGCTACTTCGTGGCAGGGAGGCCTTTCCCATCCAGGGTCCCTGTCCCTGCCCAGCCTCTGAGCACCCCTGGACTCTGTGACCTTCCCTTGCCTCCTATTTACCAGGCATCCCTGTGTCTGCTATTTCTGGGATGTCTCTGAGAGTTTGGGATTCTAAAATTATATAGTTTTAAAGTTCTGTGTTCCTAATAGAGATTCTCAAGTACCTGTGCTCTATTAGTCTAAGATTTTGTGCCTCAAATGGTCTGAGACTCCCCAAATTCACATTTCTAAATGGCTACATTTTGGGCTAAGAGTCGGCAAGTCTGAGTCCACTGCCTGCTGGTTAGTAGCCTCAATGCACGTCTTTGGGAGAATGGTCAGGGTGAGGACAGGAGTGGGAGGTGGCAATGGTCCTCCAAACCCAGGGCTTAGGGCTGGTCTATTGGGATTTGCCCAGCCTGGAGGGGCCCATTCCCTGGGACTTGTGTTCCCGCTGCAGTCTCTGAGTTCTGAGGTGGTGCAGGTCTTTTTTGTCCCCTGTGTCCCTTCCTTGCAGGCACCACCTCTAGACCCATCCCTTCCAGCCTGGGAGCCCTCTTGTGTCCCTCCCCATCTCCTGCAGTCCACTGGCTGCGACTTCCAGTCTCTAATGTGGAAGGGCTTGGGTGCTCACCCAGTTCAACCCTCACTCCATCCCACAGATGGAGGGGTTGAGGCCCACAGAGGGTCAAGGACGTGCCCAGAACTTGGCCAGCACCACTGGTCCCTGCGTTTGTTTGTACAAGGCCAAGATCTGGCCCCAAAGGGCTGAGAAGGGCTCCTCCCTCACAACATAGAGTGCACATAGAGCTTCCGCACACATCGGGGCTGGGGGCCACGTTGGGGTGATCTGCTTGAGTGGTTTTCAAACTGCACCCCACATAACCCTAAGGGCTAAGGGCCTTCTATTCCCCTGTACGCAGACACACAGACACACAGACACACACACACACACACACACACACCTTTATCTCTCTCACTTCGATCACAGTAGTTCTGCTTTTGTGTGTTTTTATACCAGTCTTTAGAATGAGATTTCAATTGGGAAAAACACTCTGTTGCTAAAAAAAAGCAGCTGATCTAGTTCAATATCCCCATTTGACAGAGGAGCAGACTGAGGCCAAAGAGGACAGAGACGAAAGGTAACTGATCTGGCCCAAGAGGCACCATCCGAGTTTCCTCATTGTCTGAGACACGTGCAGTAGCAGGGACGGGGCCACCTGCGGCAGATGTTGGACATGGGGAATCTGCACCATAGTGGCCTGGCTGTGCTCCTTACTAATTCTGAAATCTGTAAAATGGGTAAAACCATAACATCTAGATCTTGGGGTTTTTTGTAAGAATGAAATGAGGCCAAGTGGTGAGGTGAGTGGTTCAATGCCAGACATGCAGGCCCAGTAAACATGAGTGCTTGCTCTTGGCATCTTTCCCTGATCAGACCAGATCTTAAGGGGAAAAAATGATAGAAAAATTGCCTTTTTTCTAATATTCTTATATGTTTAAAAATTTTTTGATTGACAAGTCAAAATTATATGTATTTATAGTATACAATATGATGCTTTGATATACATACACATTGTGGAATGGCTAAATCAAGCTGTTTAACACGTGAATTACCTCATATATTTACCATTTTTATGGTAACCACACTTAACATCTACTCTCTTAGCAATTTTCAAGTGTGCAATACATTGTTAGTGACTGTAGTCATCATATGTGCAATAGATCGCTTGACCTTTTTCTTCTTGCCTACCTGAGATTTTGTGTCCTTTGACCAACATCTCCCCAGTCGCTTCCCTACCCAAGCTCTAGTAATTACCATTCTATTTTCTGCTTCTATGAGTTTAACTTTTTAAGATTACACAGATAAATGAGATCATGCAGTATTTATCTTTCTATGCCTGGCTTTTTTCACTTAGTGTAATGTCTTCTAGGTTCATCCACATTGTTGCAAATGACAGGATTTCCTTTTTTAAAAATGCTATTCCATGGTGTATATGTACCATGTTTTCTTTCTCTACCTTCCATTGATGGATGCTCGGGTTGATTCCATACCCTTGGCTCTTGTGAATGGTGCTGCAATGAACATGGGTGTTCAGGTATCTCTTCAACGTACTGATTTGCTTTCCTTTGGATATATACACCCAGTAGTGGGATTGCTGGATTGTAAGGTAGTTCTGTGTTTAACTTTTTGAGGAGTCTCCATACCGTTTTCCATAGTGGCTGTGTAATTTGCATTCCCACCAACAGTGTGCAAAGGTTCCCCTTTATCCACATCCTCGCCAACACTTATCTTTCATCTTTTTGATAATGGCCGTTTTAACAGGTGTGAGGTGATAGCTCATTGTGGTTCTTCGATGTCTTTCTATATCCTACTTCCACTATATTCCATAAAAAGTTGAAGATAGCTTGTACCAAACACAGGTACAGTACCAGTAAAATGGTAACAATTGGACTGACATTTATTACTTTGCACCACGTGATGTTCCAAGACCTTTGTATGTATTATCTCATTTAATGCTCATAACCCCCTATGAAGTAGGTACAGTTATTACCTCCATTGTACTCCTGGACACGAGTTACAGAGAGATGAAATAACCTGGTCACGTGGTTAGTAAACAGTAGAGCTGGGATTCAAACCCAGGAAAACTCTTTCCAGGACCTGAACTAAATCAATAAATCAATCAACCAACCAAGACTAAGGAGCAAGAAAAATATAAATAAGAACAAAAGATTAACAGACTGAGAGGTACAACATAGTTGTGTGGACCATAAAGATTAATTCAGTTGATGTGGTTGAGCCACTTATTTAGTTTTGAGATTTCTGTAGCCAAAGCCAGAAGTGTGTTTCATTCCCCACAGAAGTTCAGATCTCCACTCTGCTAAAAATGCCATCTCCCCTGGGGGCGGGGGTTGAAAGTTTAGCAGTTACCCCCTTCCTTGTGGCTGCTGCCTTGGTAATGCATGCTGGAAGGCAAGGGCGGGCAGAGAGTTCCGTATTACCTACCAGAGTCTGCACTGCTCTGTGGCACTGGGGACCTAGCACCAGGACAGAGCCTTCTAGGAACTCAGCTCCCCCTAAGGGTAGCTCCTGGGTCCCTGGAGGCCCAGCAGATAGTAGAGTCTTCTGTGGGCTGAGCCACATAGAACATGCCTTGTCCTGCAGGCTTGCCGCGGTCAGCACACAGTGCCAAGAGGGGAAGTTCCAGCGGCCCCTCAATCCAGGCCTGCTGACCTGGGCAAACCACAGCCCAGATGGGTTGTACACCAAGCCCTCCTCTGAGCAGAGGCACAATGTTCCTGTTTCTAGAGCCTGCTATTAGTCAGCAGTCCTCAACACAGATTACTGGGATTAGCAGTAGGAGGCAGAAACCCACGGGGAGTGCAGAGGACAGAAGCTCAGGACACTTAGGGCTCCCAGCACCCAAAGAATAAAGCCCAGACCACTTAGCCTGGCTTGGCTCCAGTCTATCTCTTGCCCCCACTGTGTGCTACACACAGGCTCCCACCACAGTGCTTTTGCTCATAGTATGCCCCACTTCAAATCGCCTCTGCTGGCCAGCCATGGTGGCTCATGTCTATAATCCCAGCACTTTGGGAGGCCGAGACGGGAGGTTTGCTTAAGGCCAGGAGTTCAAGACCAGCCTGGGCAACATAGCAAGACCTCATCTCTACAAAAAATTTTTTAAAATTAGCTGGGCATGGTGGTGTGTGCCTGCAGTCCCAGCTACTCGGGAGTTGGAGGTTGTAGTGAGCTCAGGAGTTGGAGGTTGCAGTGAGCTGTGATCAGACCACTCCAGCCTGGGCAACAGAGGGAGACACTGTCTCAAAAACAAAGAAACAAATAAACAAACAAAAAGAACACTTCTCTTTTGCTGTCTATTCAAATCCCAAAGCTCACTTCTCCCTAGATGCCTTCCCTGACCTCCCAGACCCTGAAAGTCTGTCCCTCCCCTCCTGTCTCTAAAGTCTGTCCCTCCCCTCCTGTCCCCCTTAACATGCTGGGAAAGAGTCCTGGTGTGGCTGGGAACATGGGAACCCAGCCTCCCCTAGGTCAGCCTGCAGCCTGCTTCTTGGAACTGAACCGCTTCCTTGTGCCCTGTTTCAGAGGGTATGTGGCTCTCTGTTGCTGTTGGAACCCACAGACTGCTTGGTCCCTGCCCCATCCTCATTTCCAGTTTTGAGGTGTACGGAGGATGACATTCTCTTCCCTTCATCCCCAGAGGCCTCCCCACCTCTCCTCGCACCCCCCGCATCACACAGCAGAATTTTCTCAATGGACTCAAGTTTGAGAAACAAAAGCCAGGAAAGAAAATCTTGCAACCTGATTACTGCTTTCTGCCCTGCCATGAACCTCCCCTGAGGACAGCAAACCCAGAACCTGCTCCCTGCTGGAATGAAAGAAAAGACAAGAAAGGGAAAAGCCCAGGAGAGCAAACACACATTAATTCATATTTGAATGACTGAATTGTCCTGCTGGGACAGGCCAGTGGTGGGTCAGCCATCGCCAAGGAGCCAGGTGGCGGAAGCTCAAAACAGGGCACCCTCCTCCCTGGGGTTGGGGGAGGCATGGAGCTTCCGAAATGTGGGAAAATACAATATTTGCCTCATGAGGCTGCCTAAGAAAAAGGAGATGGGGCCAGTGTGGTGGCTCACACCTGTAATCCCAGCACTTTGGGAGGCCAAGCGGGGAGGATCACTTGAGGCCAGGAGTTTGAGACAAGCCTGAACAACATAGCAAGACCCCGTCTCTACAAAAAAAAGAAAGAAAGAAAAATGAGATGGGAGAAGAAGAAATAGAAGGTGTCAGACCCAAACAGAGAGTGAGCCCTGGAGAGACCTCACAGTCAACACGGGGAGAGGAGGCAAGAGCAGCAAAGCCTGGGAAAGCTCTCCAGTCCAACCCCCCCTCCCATGGCCTCCGGCATCTTGGACCCACATGGAGAAGCCTCTGCCTGTGCACTCCTGTTGCAGGAAACTCACTTCCTCCCCAGGCGCCTACACTGCTCTTTACGCTGGGCTTAAGACTTCTTCCATGGAATTTGTTACTTCTAAGTCTGACGTCAGCCTGCATAGAAAAGTGTGGCTGAATCAGACCCTGCTTGATCACTTATGTTCCAATGACCCCATACCAGTAGCAACTTCTCCAAGACTTAGTTTCCTCAGCTGAAAAATGTACACGGTAATAGTACCTACCTTGCCACGTTTCTGTGTCGGAGGAATGCAGGTAGAACACCCTGGGCGCTCGGTGGCCTTGGCTGCCTCCGTCCTTTAAGTGGGACCAGCAAAGGGCTCAGGCTGTTGGGTCAGGGTCAGGCTGTCTGGGTGCAGATCCTAGCTGGACCACTTACTAGTCGTGCAACTCAAGGCAAGTTATTTCATTCTCTCTACGTCTCAGTTTTACCACCTGAGATAAAGGGATTATAATGGTGTCTACATCAGAAGATTGTCGTGAGGTTTCAGTAAGTTATGCATTAGTCATTAGAACAGTGCCCGGCATGTAGTAAGTGCTTAGTAGGCATTGACCATTATTTATCATTTCCTTCCTTGTTTCTGACAATCAGAAGATGGTATTTGTCAACCCCCACCCCCTGTCACACACAGCAAGTCTTCTCTTCCCCAGGATAAAAGACCTCTCCTAGGCTGGGCGCAGTGGCTCACGCCTTTAATCCTAGCACTTTGGGAGGTTGAAGCGGAAGGATTACTTGAGCCCAGGAGTTTGAGACCAGCCTGGGCAACATAGTGAGACCCCATCTCTACAAAAAAAAAATAAGAAAAAATTATCCAGGCATGGTGGTGCACAACTGTAGTCCCAGCTACTTGGGAAGGAGGCTGAGGTGGGAGGATCATTTGAACCTAGGAGTTCCAGGTTACAGTGAGCTATGAGCACACCACTGCACTTCAGCCTGGGTGACAGAGCGAGACCCTGTCTCTTAAAAATAAAATAGATCTCCCCTTCAGGAGTTGCACATAGGCCATCCTCACCCAGGAGGAGGGACACCGTCCATGGTGTCAGAGGGCATCCTCACAGTGTGGGCTCAATGCTGAGCACGCCCTGAGTATGACCTGACTCATCCAAGAGGAGGAAAGGGGGCTCTTGTCTCTCACCTCCCTGACACCTTCCCTTTCTGTCCCAGTAGACAGTCTAGAACAGGATGGCCTGGAGCCCAAGCCACCCAGCCTCTTGGTAGGCACCGCTCCCTGGAGGCCTCTGCTCCTGGAAATTCTCCAGGTGATGATAGTCGAGAGTGACGTGATAACTGAAGAGAGAGGTGTGGCAGTCATCATGTTGGTGATGTTGATGGCAGTGGCGATGGACACCGTGAGAGTGGTGAAGATGCTGCTGCTGCTGGTGTCAGCAACACTGATGGTGACACTGACGGTAGCAATAATGATGACACTGATAATGATGTCAGCAATGGAGACATTGGTGACAGGGGTCATGATGGGATTGGTGATGTTAGTGTTTTGGTGACGGTGGTGATGGCATGGTGGCGATGGAGAGGTTGATGACACTGACGTTGATGAAGACAGTGGCAGGGATGATGGTGATGTCAGACATGGTGATAATGATGATGATCCTGATAATCATGACGTTGGTGGTGATTCAGAAGGTTCAGGCTACTGTGACAATGGTGGTAATTGTGCTGTGGTGGTGACCGTGACACAGTCAACAGTAACAATTCTCATGACCAAATTGGTCATTTGGTCATAATGATATTGGTGCTGTGAATGGGGGTGATATTTAAGGGGACAGGAATAATACTGATGATGGTGGCTGTGGTGGTAATCTTCACGATGATGTTGGTGATTATTACGATGTTAAGGATGGGGATGACAATTGGCCGCCACGTGGGCGCTGCTGAGGGTGATTCTTTCAAAACCACATGTTGCGTGCCTACAGAGCCAAGAGAAAGCAGCACTGCGGGCCCCACTGCTGCGATGAGGCAGCAGCCCCGGCCTCCCCGCGCCACAGCTCCTTCCCAGTCCCAGCCCCCTCTGAGCAGGACCTCTGGCAACCAGCTGACTGCCCTTGGTTGTGTGTCTCCCCAGGGTAGGGAAGCCCCGTCTGAGCGGAGCCCTGGGGACTCCCCAGAGAAGCAGGATGGCCTAGCACAGGTGGCACCAGACCTGACTGTGATCCAGTTCATCAAAGGTAAGTGAGCTCAGGTTGCGGGGAGGCTGTGCAGGATCCAGTCCTGCCTGCTCTTCCTGATTCATCCTCTCCACCGACAGGAAACTCACGGGCACCGTAAACTCCCTGTGACTCTTCGCTTGTGCAATCCCCTCTGCCTGGAGCAACAGTTTCTATTACTATCTGTCAACATCTTCCCTGTCTCTCTGGGTCCTGCCCGAGAGCCTCTCCTTCCTCCAGCAGGCCTGCTCTCCCAGCCTGCAGGGCTGCGGCCCTCCCTCCTCAGGGCTCTCGAACGCTCAGGCTTCTCATCAGCTCAGATTTGTGCCATGCACTTGTCCAGCCCTTCCCCGAGCTCTGTGTTCCTGAAGGTCATTGCCTGTCCTGGCCTATCTGTGAGCCTTCCTCTCCTCCCACCCACCGCTGCGCCTGTGCACGGGAGGCCCTCAGGAAATTGTTAAAGTCCCAGGCTGGGCACAGGTGGAGGGACTAATAGGCTAAAATCCAGGGACCTGAGCTTTTGTTCTGGGTCCTCACTTCTCTCTGGTCCTCAGTTTCTCCATCTGTACAGTAGATTCAATGATCTAAGGTCCGTGTAGCTACGACCCTGAGACTATGAGCTCAATCTGTGGGTAACCAGAGTACGCATTGTGACCAGGTCCACCTGTCTAAAGATTCCAATCCCATGACGATCGAGTGAGTGCCTGCTGTGTGCCAAGCTCTTGTGAGCACTGGGCGGCAAGTCAGAAGACCTGGCTTTGAGTCGTGCCCCTAACACTGACCAGTGCACACCACAATCTTATGGGACTTACTTTCCTTCTCTAACCGGCGTTTCCTCACCTGGAAGATCGGTGGAGAAGCCTTGCTCTGCCTCGCTCAAGGACTGTCATGAGAGTCAAATGGGAGGATGAGCGGAAAGCCCCTGTATTCTGTTACAAGCACTGCCCGTGGGTAAGGTGCGGTTCTGTCAATCATTACGCCCACCTACTGTTACCGCTCTGCCCATGCCCTAGGAGAGTAAGTCGAGCTGCCTGTGGTTTAGGAGGGTGATGTCCACAGCGGTTGCTCAATCCCTCACTGAGGACTTTTGCAGTAGGAAGAACTTAGGCCAATTTGGGGGAAGAGTTTCCTAAGACTTGACAAGTTGGGACAAGAGTAATCTAGCCCCCCGGTTCCTCTGCATTCCCAGGGAAAGGGAGGGCCTGGACTTGGAGACAGGGACCTGGACTCGCTGGCTCATGTCACCCCCAGCTGCTAGAAGGCCCAGCACACTGCACCACGGAACTGCTTATTAATCACTGCTTTGGCTCCTGCCCAGAGGGAAGCTGGGGTCAGTTGCTGAAAGTGGATCCTAGAGCGAGTGTTCTAGGCCAGATTATTTCTGGTGGTTTCTGCTCCGACATGAGCCTGGAGAGGACCCAGGCAGGGCTGGCCATGAGCCCTATGGCTAGTTAGCCAGCATTCTGCTGCTGCGCTGCACAGGGGCCAGTCTGACCCTAAGATCTGGCCTTGACCACCTGGGACCAGGGGGGAGGCAGAGGGAGGAGGAACCATGGTCATTCAGCCAGAGGAGCCCTACAGGGAAAGGTAGTCCCTGAGCTGGGAAGGCCCCGGCAGGTGAGGCAGACATAGTCTCTCTGGTGGAAGATACATAGTCCCTGAAGGAAGGGAGAGCCTACCTTGTCTGATGGAGGAGACCTGGCCTCTAGGGTGGAGAAGGCCCCTGTATGATGGGGGAGACAGAGCCCCTGAACTGAGGAGCTTCCTGTCCAGTGGGGGAGATATTGTCCTGGAGTTAAGGGAGGCCCCTAGCTAATGGAAGGAAATATAGTCCATCAACTGAGGGAGGACCTGTCCTATTTGAGGGAGGAGACATGGCCTCCGAGCTGGCTGATGAGGAAGACGTAGTCGCTGAGTTGAGGGAGGCCCCGGCTTGTCTGATGGGGTGACGTTGCGCTGAGCTGAGGGAAGCCCCATCCCATGGGAAAGGTTTGCCTGGGAGTTGGCCACGGGCCCTGGAATGCCCCTTCAGGTGGCCCCACCTCAGTGAAAGGCATAGCTCCTGCCCTCCAGGAACTTTCCATCTGTTCTAGAGGCAGGCTGTGGGCACTGAGGAGAGATGGAGGATGGACACGAGCACACTGCAGTGATTGGTGCAGGAGAATGGGACGGAAACAGCGGGATGGAGTCTTCTGGAGGCAGGCAGCTGGAGAAGCACAGGAATAGGAGAGGGGACAGGAGGGGAAACAGGCCTTGTGCTGGGAGTCAGGAGACCCTGGGAACTCCTGGCCTTGACCTGGCCTCTCTGGATGGACTTGGGTGAGTCCCCGCCCCTCTCTGGGCCCCACCACGCAGTGAGGGCACCTGTATGACTTGGGCCAAGCAGACGGAAATTCCATGGCTCATACAGGACCTCAGATGCCCTGTGCAGCTCATGGTGGAAGGGAGGCTGGAATAGCTACCTGGGGCAGGAGCCAGCTTTACAACTCCTACTCCAAAAGCTGGCTGAACGCACTGAGTGCATGAGAAGGGACCAAGGACAAGAGGCAGGCCTGGGGAATTCCACAGCACCCCCCATCCCTTTTGGCCTGTTTGTCTTTATTTTCTGGCTCCCAGGGAAACAGCTCCTGGCCTGCCTGGCCCAGAGGGGCTAGGGGACCAGCTGGCTTGGCCGTGCTCTGAGGACAGACACAAATCTCCCATGCCAGAGGTCCTGGTCCTGATGCTACAGGAACAAAGGGGGCCCCTCACCTGGCCCAGAGCATCCCCATGGCCTTCCTGCCCCACCAGCCCAGCCTGGAAAGTGAGTTGCTCTTCCTCCGGGGAAGGCCTTACCTCCTCTTCCCCATACCTTATCTCTGACTTCAGTCTTGTCTACTGCAGGCAGAAGCACGCCTGTGCCGCTTTTGTTGTTAGTGGAGAGAGGGTCACACATGTCAGAACAGAAGGTGCACTTGGACATCACCTGGGAAGCCCCAAGTGATGAGGGCACTGAAGCCCAGAGAGGAAGGGACGTACCCGCCCCTCTACACCCTTCAATTCAGCAGACCCGCAATGAGGGCAACCTGTGAACAAGGCACTGTTTTAGGAGCTAGAAGGAGACTGGGGAGGTCCCTAGCCAGAATGGTCACTTCTATTCCTGTCCCCAAGCTTTTGCCCTTGCTGTGCCCCTCCTTGGGATTCCTTTCCCTCCCTGCTCCACCTCTCCAGACCCTGCATTCTTTAGGTCCTACCTCCAGGAGGCCTCAGCGCCAAGTCTGCTTGGGTTTCTCCTCTGGAGGTCTTTGGTTCTGCCCCAGACATTTCGACATTTCATCACATATTAGCTGTATGTCGATTCATTCATTCCCTCCTTCATTCTCCAAATATTTATTCAGTGCCGACTATGCCCCGGGCTCCAGAGATTCAGCAATTAACACGACAGACAAAAACCCCTGCTCTAAAGGAAAATTATAATCGGGTGGGGTGGCAATGAAACAGCTAGATGAGTAAAAGGGGCAGCATGTTAAGTTTAAAGTGCTATGGAGAAACACAAACCAGGGATGGGGACGTCAAGATGGGGTGTGGGCCTGTGCTGGGGACGCAGAAGGGAGGACAAAGGCCTGGGTTGGCTCCGAAAGAGCTATAGCAGGACAGGATGGAATAGTCTGAGTGAAAATAAGGAATGGATAAGTAGAATAGAAAAAATGAAATGAGATGGGCTGGGATGAATAAAATAGAATCAAATAGGGTAGCATGAAATAGAACTATATGGAATCAAATAGAATTGAATGGAAAAAAATATTGAATAAAACGCAGCCTAACTCAGTGGAACAGAATGAAACAGAATTTCAAATATGGAATAGAATTCAATGGAAAGGAGTCAAGTGTAAGGGGATGGGATTGATTGCAACAGAGTTAAGTGGGACCAGACAGGACGGGAATGAACAGCTTGCACAGGGCGGGGTGGGGTGGGCACGGATGGCGTGGCTGGCCACCCGCTCTGACCTGTTCCCCACTCACCCAACAGTCTTCCCCAGGGTGCTGCTGCGGACTCTGCGCCACCCCATCTTCCTGCTGGTGGTCCTGGCCCAGGTGTGCACGTCTTGCATGGTGGCGGGCTTGGCCATCTTCCTGCCGAAGTTCTTGGAGCGCCAGTTCTCTGTCACCGCCTCCTACGCAAACCTGCTCATCGGCAGCGTCTCCTGCCCAATGGCCATCCTGGGCATGGTAGTGGGTGGCGCCCTGGTCAAGTGCCTCCACCTGGGGCCCATGCGCTGCAGCATCCTCTGCCTGCTGGGGTCCCTGTTCTGCCTGCTCCTTGGCCTGCCCCTCTTCTTCATGGGCTGCTCTACCCACCAGATTGCAGGCATCCTCCACCAGCCTGGGTGAGTGCATGAGCGCCAGGGCGAGCACGCGCAGGGCGGGACTGGGAAGGACACTGGCCCGAGATAGGCCAGGTCAGTGGGCACCATCCCCTCAAACCTCAGCTCGCCTATAGCACCATCTCTCCACCTCTCTATTCAAGTCAAGCAGTGGGACGCTCTGGAAAGCTCCAGTGAAGGTGTCAGACACCCCTAGAGCGGGCCCAGGTACGACTCCAAGGGCAGGAGAACTTAGGCCTGCGGCCTTCCTCATGGAGGGTGGAGGCCTCCCCCATCCCCCTTCCCTCCTCCTCCAGGCTGCAGGCTGAGACAGGGCAAAGCCACCTGTGCCAGGGCATCTCCATAGTGGCCAAGCTCTGCAGGCTCAGCAGAGGTGGGACAGAGGCCACATCATAGGAGGCAGGACCCAGCTCAGCCAGAGGAATGGGCTGCGCCAGGAGCGAAGGCGGGAGAGGGGGTGAGCTGGGGCAGGCTGGCGCGCTCAGGGAAGCTGCAGAGGGGCCCGATGCCCTGGGAAGGGGTTGGACTGCAGACGTCTGACTTCTTAGTTCTTAGAGCGTGGGATCCTAAAATGTCAGAATTCTTTTTCCGCATCTGTGAGGCACCCTCCAGGAGGAAGGCTGCTGCTGCCTCGCTCCCTGCTACCCCCTGGCCCTCCCGCCCCAGCCGCCAGACACACACACATACACACGCACGCTCTTTCCCCTTGGGAGCCTTGTTGGAGAGGATGTTGGAAGTTACATTCCTGCCTGTTTTCCAGAAATGATTTAATTTTTCCTGGAAATTACTCTGGGCTTAGGTTGGCCCAAAACCCAGCTAGAATTCCCCTACTTGTTCTGTCCCCACCTCTTCCTTGGCATCTCCTGTCTTCACTCAGGTGCCAGCTTTGCTCACCTGGGTCTCCTTCAGCATGGCTGTGGGGGCTCAGCTCAGGCCTGAGGAGTGCCAGCCCATCCCCTGTCTGTCCCAGGCCCCACCCTCACCAGTCCCCCGTTTCCCTCTCCCCCTCCCCCTTCCTTCCCTGTCTCGCCTCCTTTTCCCAAACAGGGGCAATGTTGCTTTCCAGACTCAGGCCTTCTGTGTGCAGAGCCCTGTTCTAGGCACCGCTGAGAGGCCTTCAGCCATGCCCTCGGGAAGCCCCTCTTTTGAGGAGGGAGCCACAGTTTTCAAATGATTTTTAGAGTAAAAAACAAATAGATATTTAACCACAAGTTTTAAAATGGTGAATGAGGGAAAATAGCACATCCAACATGACCATCTCTCTTTTCTTCTCCATCTCACCCCTTGGCTTCGACAGCTCATCTCACCTGTGTTTTCCTTGATATTCTTGTAATTTATATACTGAGCTGTGTTCTAATTCACTGAAGAAGCCTTTTGGGTCCGACTGAGCAGGTTGAGGAGAGCTTCTCATATTCCTACACACTAATGACGCCCACAGCTGCAAGAGCCGAGGGTCTCCCGCATGCCCAGTGCCCTGCCTAGCCTTCCCTTGTGCCTTCTCACTGAACCCCGATGGGATCTCTGTGGTGGGTCCTGTCATTATCCCCATTTTACCGATGAGCATAGCAAGGCTCAGCAAGGTGAAATCACCACCCAGCTGGGACGAGGCAGAGCCTGGGGTTGAAGAGAGCGCAGGGATGGAGGAGGAGCCCCCAGCTCCCACCTGCTCAGCCTTCCAGCTGCCGGCAGTGGGTGCTGGAAGTGCCTCTCTGTGGGCAGAGTCCCCTGGCACAGCCTCCTGATGGTCCCTCTGCTCAGACAGTGCCAGCCTGACTCCCCTGCCATCCCTGCAGGAGACGTGCCAAGGCACAAAGGAGAGAGCACTGTCTGGCAGTAGGGGAGGAAAGGACTGTGGGGGCTGATGAACTTCCTCCCCATTCACAGGGAGACCCCCACCTTAGGGAGGAACAGGAGCTCACCTTTGCCCATGAACCCCTTCCCCATCTCACACCTGGCTACAGACCGCCTCCCCCGGCCCTGCCAGCCCTCTTCACCATGACACGAGCATTTCACTCAGCCTGCCAGGCCCGCCCCTCAGCCTGGGCCTCTGCCCACACCCACCCCAGCCCAAACGGGGGTCCCCGCTCTGGCCTCCTTCTCCGCAGCCTGGCCACTGGCCCTGTGCGACCCTGAGCCAGGCAGCAGCCTCTCTGGGCCTCGGTCTCCCGGCAGGTGTGCTGTGCTCCTTCTAGTGCAAAGCCAGGTCGTTCTCTGAGTCCCAGGGATGGGTACCCTCCCGAGGTGACCCATCCCCTGGGACTCAGCCTCTCTCTGACTTCCTGCCCCTGTGCACCCCACCTTGCCCCTGCGATTTGGGAGCAGACCCTTGGGAGGGAGGCAGGGGGACTAAAACATGCCCTAGACACAGTAAACAGGGCAGTGGGAGACAGCAGAGAGGTCATAAGGCAGAAGGTTGGCAATGGGGGGGGAGCCCAGCCCAGCTGACAGACAAGGAAACTGAGGCCTAGAGAGAGGCCAGGACAGGTAGGAGATTCCCACAGGTGTTCAGGTCTCCTGATTGGATCCCACACTCATAGCTCTAACTTTCTGAGAAAGAGAAGAAATCTGCTCATTGGGAGAATGGTACTCTCAATCTGACACGAATTCTGGGAAGAATTTATCTTGCATTCCCTATGGAAGGGTCATCGAGGTACAGAGATGTTTGCAGAAGAAGCTCAAAGACCCGTAGGATCCAGGGGCTGGAGGGGGTCCCATGAGGAGGCCTCCTGAGCTTGCAGCCCACCTTCCCGCTTGCATCCTCAGTGCGAGCAGCTCACTGCTGCAGCACCACGGGGGACCTCTGCGCAGAGCTGCAGTCTCTGGCCATGGCTCTCGGGGTGGGGAGCTGGGCTGCATGACTGAGGAGGTCCCCACTGGTGGCCTGATGGGGAAGAGCCAGGCCAACCCTGTGGCCTCCTCTCCCACCAGCACCCAGCCTGGGCCAGGGCTGTTTCCAGGCTGCATGGAGACCTGCTCCTGCCCCTCGGATGACTTCAACCCTGTCTGCGACCCCAGCACTCACGTGGAATACATCACGCCCTGCCATGCAGGCTGTGCCAGCCGGGTGGTCCAGGAGGCTCTCGACAAAAGCCAGGTGAGTCAGGCCTCTGGAGGCCACCTGTGCCATTCTCCATTCTGTGAGCCGGCCACGCTCTCCACCTCTGGGTGTTCTCACTCCCTGGCTCTCTCCTCTCTGTCTCTGTCTGTCTGTCTGTCTCTCACCTTCTGGTGGCAGATGTAGAACATTATTCTCTCAATAAGCTGTCATTGCCAGCCTGGCCCCAGGGCAAGGAGGAGGAACAGATCTGGCCCCAGTTGTCCAGGCAGGGGAGATGCAAAAGGAAGTAACTCCCAGGAATTGGCCAGGGTATAGACAGGCAGGGGAAGGGGCTCCAAGTACACAGAAGGATGGAAGGAGACCATCCTGCCTGGGAGCATCCCAGAAGGCTTCACGGGAGGTAGCATTTGTGCCAGACCTTCAAGGATGAGTAGTAAACTAGGACTTGGGAGGGAAGGGCTTTCCAGGCCAGGGGAGCAGCAGAAGCAGAGATTTGCAAGAATGCACATACACACACAGGCACACATGCACGTACACACGCACAGTGTTTCAGGAAACTACAAGGGATTTGTTGGAGCAGAAACATGAGGGTTCATGGAGGGAAAGCAAGGCCCATGCAAGGAAGGGCCTTGAATGCCAGGCCAGGAATGGGACTTTATCTGGAAAGCTATGGGGAGCCATGGATGGGTTTCAAGTGGGCGAGCCACAGGGTCAGATCTGTGTTCTATCACACTTGAGGCCACAGTGTGGAGGAGGGTGAGCAGAGTACAGAATAGGACATGGAGACCAATAAAGAGGCTGACACAAACCCATTCAGTTGGTCAGTCAGTCAACAAACCTTCATCCTCCTCTGTGGCAGGCCCTGTGCTGGGGCCTGAGGACTCAGAGCCAAGCATCCCAGTGGGGAAATGAGGGCAGTGTAATTAGCAGCAGTGTGCTGTGTGAACCTTAGAAAGGCCACTGAGACCAGCCGGCTTCCCCTCCCCTTTCTCCTGGACAACACCCACCTTCTCAGGCCCCTCAGCTATAGTCCAGCATGGGGCAGGGGTGTCAGGCTGTTTATTATGACAACATCCCCCTCTCTCCAGAGTCCTCTCACGTCCATCACACTGAATCCCTGCCCTTAAGCTGGGCACCACACTCGAGCCCAAGGCTCCTCCAGGGAGAGACCTGGGCTGCCCGGCTAGTGCAGAGTAGAGCACCTGCTGCTGCCTGTGGTCGTCAGAAGCCAGCCAGATACTACCTGGACCACGTAAACTGTATTCAGAATAACCACAACCCCAGCCTTTCGGACCTCCTAGTGTTCACTGTCCTGACCTAGTCTGATCTCCCTGAGAGCCCTTCCATAGGCCCCCAGGCCCTGGCAGGCCTGTGGATATGGGTCCCTGAACACAGAGGCCAGATCACCCAGTTCAAACCCCTTGCTCTGCCTCTAATTGGCTCTGTTACCTTAGGCAAATGATCTCACCTGTGCCTCAGTCTCCTGGTCTGTAAAATGGGGGTGATATTACTGAGCATCTACTATAGAGCAGACACTGTACCAAATAAATTGTTTATCCAGATGACTCATTAAATAGTAAATGAAGAGCCGTATGACATTATTCATGAAAAGCACAGAGAAAAGCCTAGGAAATTTTAAGCTCTTGGTAATGCACAATCCTATTATGCCCATGGGACAGATGAGAAATGGAGTCCCAGGCAAGGACCAGGCATTGCTCAGAGTGTCAGTAGCAGAGCTAGGACTAGAACCCAAGGCTCTGGCCCCTCTTTGGAGCATCACAGAGACTTGGGATTGGGTACAGTATTTGGAGGAGGGTGCAGCTGAGACCAGGCCAGCACTCAGGGACTATCATGGAGGCCTAGAATTACGTCTTGACATGTCTGCTTCCTCAGGCCAACTGTGAGCTCAGGGACGGTGGCTCAGTGCCCAGTGCAGCTGTGCTCCATAGCTGCTTATGAATGAGCTACGGACCCAGGTATGATGCAGAAGGTGGGCAGCCACACGGAGTGGGGCCAAATACTCCTGGGGAGTGAGGCCCAGGCAGCTGGAGAGATTGAAGTTATTTATAAGAAGAATTTCCTGCTATGGAATTACATGAATGCGACTGAAATGTCAGGAAAAACCCGAGGAAGATCTCCAGCCTTTGTGTCCATGCCAGCAAGCTTCTGCTTCTAAGAAGAGGAACAGGGCATGGTCTCTATTCCAGTAACCTTGCCTTAGCATGTTTCCCCATGACCTGCCCCTCCACTGTATCTCCAGCCTGCAGTTGGAGGTCCAAAGGTGTAAAATGGCATGTACTTAAGGGGTCACACACATGTGGCAGCACAGCCTCGCCATGCACATCAGCTCTGCAGAACACGGAATCATCCAGCCACCCAAGCCTACATGTCTTCTTTCTCTCTCTCTCTCTCTCTCTCTCTCTCTCTCTCTCTCTCTCTCTCTCTCTGTCTCTCTCTCTCTCCCTCTCCCCACTCCCCCACTGGGTCCCTCCTCCATGCAGCGGCCAGAGCGGCCTTTGTACTATCAGTTCTGTCTTCCCCTTGCTTGAAATCCTTCCAAGGCTCCAGCATGCCCCTCAGGGCTTCCCAACCCTTTTTCCCCTGGGAAGTATGAGACTGAGAGGGCAGGAGGTGAGGGCCCCCGAGGGCTGCAGCTGCCCAGGCCAGCCAGGCCACCTTGCTTGCTGTCCGAGCCAATCCCTGTACACCTGTCCCCCATTGGAGGCTCTGGTGGCTGGGGCACACTGGTCAAGAAGCTCTGATCCCTGGGGAGGAAAGGTGAGGCCCAGGCTTCCTTGGATGGAGGTTTTCCAGGCTACCTAGGGAGTGAGAATGCAGCCTGGGATCAAACACACCAGAAGGCCAGCCTGGGGACATGGCCAGCCTGGGGATGTTTCTCATGCAGCTAGTGCATAGTTTAGGAAGTGATGCTCTTCTGGGTCCCTCCCTCCTTCTCTGTCTACTTCCTTCTCCCCACAAAGCCTCAGCCCAGGCTCAGCCCAGTTTATGCAGACACACCCTGTGTCCAGGTACTTACCTAGCTCCTCAAGCCATCCTGACCCTGCCAAGGGATTAGAAGTTGCAGACACCAGCTGGCTCTACTCCACCTGGCTATGGGTCCCTGAGCCTCTCACGAGCCTTCCCGCTCCCCAGGCCTTGCCAGCTGCCTGCCCTTGGAAGCTCCTGAAAGCTCTTCTCCCACCTCTTCCCACCCCAGGTTTTCTACACCAACTGCAGCTGCGTGGTGGGGGGTGGCCCTGTGCCAGCAGGCTCCTGCGACTCGGCCTGCAGCCACCTGCTGCTGCCCTTCATACTCCTGGTTGGCCTGGGTGCAGCAGTGGCCTGTGTCACACACACACCCTCTTTCATGCTCATCCTAAGGTAAAGGTGGGGTGGGGTGGGGCAGGTGGATACCAAGAGGTCCTTAATCACAGGCAGGACAAGGAATTCTGAGGGAAGAGTTTGAGAAAGGAAGCCACCTGGCAGTCTGCTAAGGTGAGCTTTTCTCCCCATCTAGCAGATAAGAAAACTGAGGCTCAGAGAAGTTCAGGAGCTGGACTCGGTCACATAGCAAGTGTTGGGTGGAATGGTACTGGTGACCCAGCCCAGAGCCCAGGCCTCTACTTGCCCAGGGGAGGGGAGGCCATACCTAGGCCCTATCCTGGCCTCCCAAAGAGAGAGTGTCATACAGTGAGGAGGAAGTGGACTCCCCACCCCCATTCTACATGCAGTGGATGAGCCCCAGGAGGTGCAGCGGGGAAACCAAGCTATGTCACATGCGCCATGATTCTGAATGCCACTTCAAGGCCACAAACATTTACTAAGTGTCCACTGTGGACCCAGTCCGTGCTGAGCACTGCTTTTTGGCCCAACATCTTTCTAGCCCTTGTCCTGAGAGTGCCTGCTATGCCTGACAAATTGTCACCTGAGTCCAAAGACAGGGTCTTCTGGGGTGGAGAGTGCTTTTCTATACTCTCACTCAACAGTCAGCACAGAAGACGTCTATAACCAGAAGTGCAGGGCTGTTTTCACACACACCAAGCAATCGATCAATTCTGCAGTGGACGCCCCAGTTCAGTTCCGACGCTGTCTACCTGGAGATGGCATCCGATCCCGCAGGTGGAGGGCTCAGTCCCACAAGACTGCCCCCACTTGCCCTGCCAGTCACAAGTCCCAGGTTATTTTACCTGTGCTTCTGACCAACTGGCTATACTTGGGGTTTCCCTGACCCCCTCCTTGAGTTTGATTAATTTGCTAGAGTGGCTCTGGGAACTCGGAGTGACACCTACTTATGTTTATCAGTTTATTACAAAAATATTACAAAGCACACAGATGAAGAGATGCATGCGGCAAGGAGGGGCCCCCATGCCCTCCCTAGGCACACTACCCTCCAGGAACCTCCACGTGTTCAGCTCTCCAGAAGCCCCCCAAACGCAGTCCTTTGGGTTTCACGAAAGCTCCATTACATGGGCATGATTGATTAAACCACTGGCCACTGGCAATCAACTTAACCTTAGCCCCTTTCCTCTCCCTAGAGGCTGGAGTTGGGACTGAACGTCCCAACCCTCTAATCCTGCCTTGGTCCCTCTAGTGACCAGTCCCCATCCTATTACCCAGGGGCTGCCAGCCTTCGGCCAATTTATTAGCATATGAAGACACTTATCAATTTGAAGATTCCCAGGATTTTAGGAGGTGTATGCCGGGAAGACCCAATATGTATTTCACAATATCACAGGGACCTCAGAGCAAGCTAATTCCAATTTTCCTTCTGCTGGGATTATTGTATTCACTATCTACTTTCTAGGAAATTAGAAGGCCGATGGAGCCCCTCCCAAATATCAGAAGACGCGTAGATCTATAAAACAGGTGGCCGTAACAGAGAGAGTAGAGGAATCCAATGCCCCAGCAGGCAGCTTGGCTAAGAGAAGTGGAGAACACAGGCTTTGGGCTGCGTGGACTCTGGCTCTGACACCATCAGCCATGGGATCTTGGCCAAGTCATTTAATCTAAGTGTCAGTCTCCTTATCTGTAAAATGGGGCTAATGATATACCTAGCTCATAGGGGCATAGGGGTTGCAGTAAGGAATTACTGAGCCCGCAGTGAGCACTTCATAAATGCCAGCCACTGGTGCTATTTAGGAGGCGCCAGAGGACCCCAGCCTGGGGCGCTACAGTCATGGGGTAAGCAGGAGAAAATGTCTGGCTGTCCCAGCTCCAGGTCTTGCCAAGTGTAGGAGGAAGGGGAGAATTTGGTGGAACCAGGGGTTGGGGAGAGAGGGGCAGTATCTGTGACTAGGGACACAGGAGGGCAGCACAGCACCCTGATGGTTAGGGGGTGTGCCTACTGCAAGCAGACCAGGCTCTTCAGGTTGAAGGAAGTTGGGGTGCAGGGCCCGAGCCCCCAGACCAGACCCTTGACTGAGGGAAGGCTGGTGCTTGGTGGTGAGAGCCCCTCCACACCGCTGCCTGGCCATTGGGGGCAGGAACCCCTGCATCCTCATGGCGCCCACGTGTCTGCTTGTCAGGGGAGTGAAGAAAGAAGACAAGACTCTGGCCGTGGGGATCCAGTTCATGCTCCTGAGAGTTTTGGGTAAAGCGTCTGCTTGGAACCATTGGTGGTGGTGAGGGGGTCCGGAAACCCACTGTGTGCCAGGCCTGGGGGGCACAGCATAAGCGGGACCCAGTCCCTGACCTTAGGGCTCTCAGGCCCATGGGGCAAAAGACCCAACCCAGCTCTCCCGGAGGAGGTGCGCGAGCAGAGGCCACACAGCCCATCAGGAGGCCGCCTTGGATACAGGGAGAGGGGTGGGCTTGAGGGCCAAAGAGTCCCCGAGCCAAGAGGCCCCCAGTACCCCAGAGCCCCTAGTTGCACATGCCAGGAGGGGGTGGAGCAGGGATGCGGCCTCCGTTGGCCCCTGAGCCCCTCCTCCCTCAGCCTGGATGCCCAGCCCCGTGATCCACGGCAGCGCCATCGACACCACCTGTGTGCACTGGGCCCAGCGCTGCGGGCACCGCGCTGTCTGCCGCTACTACGACCATGACCTGCTCCGAAACCGGTGAGGCCTGGGGCGGGGGCTGTGGGAAGGGTGCTGGAAATGCTGTCCAGATCCCAGGCAGAATAACAGCAGGAGAGAGGTTCCACTGAGGTCCACCTGCTAGGTGACAGGTGCTACATCCTGTGCTGAGCTCACAAGTCTCCTATAAGCTAGACACTGTCTCTCCCTCTTGTAGATGAGGAAGGTGAGAGGTAACATTAGTAGCCCAAGGTCACACAGCTAATAACTGGCAAAGCTGGGCCTTGACCCCAAGCTGTCTGGCTGCAGACTCTATGCAGGAACCCGGGGAGAATCAGGAGAGGGGCCAGCTGTGAGAGGGCCATGGGGCAGGGTGTTGGGAAGCAAGCCCTGCATAGGACACAGGAGCCCTGGGTTCCAGGCCGGCTCCGTCTCCTTCATTATGGGACTTGCCTTCTCTGGGGCTCAGTCTTCCTGTCTGTACTGATACAATGGGAGCTCAAAGGGACCTGAGAGCACAGAGGCTGCTGCCCTGGGTGGATGTGGGGAGGGCTTGCTAGCAGGGCTGGGGGCAGGAGCTGGTCACTTGCAGCTCTGAGGAGGGCACAATCCCTGTGGGCTTGAACTGTCCAGGAGGGCTCGCTAGCAGGGGAAAAGTCTTGAGGGCCTTGATGGGTTAAACAAACCGAGGAGAGGGATGGCCAGCCCAGGCCACATGGCAGTCTGGGACAGGACAAGGAGGGTGCCCAGGGCTCTTTCTGCAGAGCTTCTCCCCCTCTTTCAGGGAAGGGCCCCAGTGGAGGTCAGTGTCTCCCCAAGGCCTCAATGTCTCCACCTGCGCAATGAGTGATGACTGCTGACTCCACTCTGTCCCCAGCCCAAGGACATCCAAGCCCTGGACTGGGAGCTCCTGAGTTCAAGGGTCCCTTGTTCTTTCCCCAGGTTCATCGGCCTCCAGTTCTTCTTCAAAACAGGCACCCTGGTCTGCTTCGCCTTAGTTTTTGCAATCCTGCGGCAGCAGGATAAAGAGGCAGAGACCAAGGCAACCGTATGCAGCTCTGGCCCAGAACAGCAACTGTTGGTGTCAGGGCCAGAGAAGAAGCCAGAAGATTCCAGGGTGTGAGCTGGCCAAGAGTGGCAGCTACAGTGGCACCTCCTTTGGGCTCTTTGGCCAAGATTCCAAAGGAGCCCTGTGTTCCAGTTCTGGCTCCTCCACTAAATTGCTGTGTGACTTCAGGCAAGCCACTGACCCTCTCTGGGCCTTTGTGGCTCATCCGAACCAGAAACCAATTTGGTGGTTTGCAGTATTGGCCATTTCTGAAGCAAGAGGGTCTTCCCTGGACATTCCTCCCCCAGCCAGCCAGCTGCCCTAGAACCAGGCTCTCCTGGGTGGAAGGACTGCATATCTTTTCCCCGGGCCCCAGGAGAGGGAAGTGGACTATAGTAGGCCAGGCTGCCTTCCACACTGGGCCCTGGAGTACTCTGTCTGAGCCTCAGCCACCTCCTGTCGGATGGGAATGGAATCACCAGCTTTCAGGTGTGTTCAGCTCTGACCAGCTACCTATGCGGTCAGGATAGACTCAGATCTTCCCCCCAACCCCAGGCAGCCTTCAAGAAGTGTCTATTTGGCGCCCCCTGGAGGCAGAGCCCTGAGCTGGACTCTGGACCCTCAGGGAAGAAGGAGCTGGTGTCACATGGGAGCCTTTGGGAGGTTGGGGGGTGGGCAGGGAGCCTTGGCTGAGCTGGGAGACCCACCTCTGACTCAGGAAGTCCCCGCCCTTGCCCTCAGGGAGCCACAGTTTAGGGGTGAGGCCTAGCACCTGCCTCAGGAGCCCCGGCCCACGCTTGGTTATTTTCAAACTTGAGACCAAACACACACTCAGCACACATTCACGGTGCTGAGATTTCACACACGTGCCCAGGGGCCACCCAACTCACTGTGACCTTTGTGAACAGATTCTTAATTTCGACATTTCCTCCCAGTTGCCTGGGGCTGTGTATGTAGATAATGTCTGGGTCTGTGACACCCAAGTTTTGGGGGGTGCCACCTGGTTCTCTGTGCTGCTGGGAGCAGTAAGCCCCGCTCTGTGTAACGAGCGATTCTGTGGCTTGTTTGGGTCTGAATGAGCCAATCTGTTTCTACATTAGGGCTTGTCTTGTTTTACGGCTGGTCTTATCTGGCTGGGAGCAGAGAGTTTCCTGATCAGCTCCCAGCCCAGTCTGTGGCCACCACACGCCCCACCTGGCTGGGACCTGCTGTCAGGAAGCAGCAGACAGGGAGCCACTGGCAGCGGCCTCCCCGGCTCTGTACCCAGCCCCATGCTGGTGTCTAGCAGAGAAGGTGGCCACCGGGCACACACAGCTCTTGCCTTCTGGCCGTTCCCAGTCCACGGCTTAGAGGCTTCCCCACATGAAAGAAGAGAGGGGTACAGAAGCTCTAATTCCCTTTCTATTCTACTGATTGATACCTATAGATATTTAACAAACATCTGAGCCTGTGTTTACCGATGCCGAGAATTTCAAAGTCTCCTCCGCCAAGATGAGGCTTTCAGTATGTTTATATTCCTTCCCCTTCCCTCCCGTTTCCCAGGTTTTGCAGAAATAATGTGGAATTGTAGATATAGCTTGTTATTAAATTTGTCCTTGCATAATGTCTCTTCTATTACGAAAATCCTTTCTTTATAAACTGCATTAGAGGTCTGCAGCAACCACATTATTTCCAGTTATTTAGATTTAAGCTTTACTGGACTCATTGCTCACTGTGACTGCTCGTGTATTACATCTCTCCCTAGCCTTTATTCTTGTCTAATTTTTGTTTGGCTGAGTGACTTCCTCTAGTAATGGTTTCAAAACATGGGATAAGGTCACGCACGAGGCTTTCCAAGTCCTCACCTGTCCAAATCATCATTTGCATGTCACAGAAGAGGGCGCCAGCTCAGAAAGGATAAGTGACTTCCCCAAGACCACACAGAAAATAAATGGGGAAGCCAGAGTTGGATCTTGTGGGAACTGAAGCTTATACAATTTGGGAACCTTCTTTAAAAAAAAAAAAAAGGAAGAAGAATATAAAATTAGGTCAGAAAATAAATATTTACCTATAATGGGAAAATAAATCAAAACAAATGCATTATACAATCCAGAGAAATATAGCATAATATTTTTATTAACTAACTACTTGCACACCTCTAAAATATATTTCTCTCCCTTGGTGATTAGAAGAGTTTCCTAAAGACTACTTTCTGGCTCTGTCCATTTCAAGCCTTGTTTCTCCTGTTGCTTCTGTACTGCTCATGTACTTCTTGGGCCGGATGGCATAAAACACACTCATATCATGTATGATATGACCTCTGCAAGTGACACCTTGATGTCACAATGCCAAGTGAGTCCGGCAGTGGGTAGGGATACTCCTAGAAGCCTTTCTTTGCACACAGATGGCTAGTAATGGTTGTCTATACACAGAGGTGACTAAGAACCACGTAAATATATCCCAGTGCACCCAAATTAAATCAATTGCCAACTTGATTCCCCCTTAGTTGGATCCCAGAAGTGTCCGTGGCAATTCCAACCAACTCATGTAAAGAAAAATTGGGACACAAAGGAAGTTGGAGTGGAAAGTAGCAATGTTGATTGTGATTAAAGTATCTTACTTTTTTTTTTTTTTTTGAGACAGAGTCTCACTCTGTTGCCCAGACTAGAGTGCCATGGCATCAGCCTAGCTCACTGCAACCTCAAACTCCTGGGCTCCAGCGATCCTCCTGCCTCAGCCTCCCAAGTAGCTGGTACTACAGGCATGCGCCACTATGCCCGGCTAATTTTTTCTATTTTAGTTGCCCGGCTAATTTCTTTCCGTATTTAGTAGAGATGTTGTCTCGCTCTGGCTCAGGCTGGTCTCAGACTCCTGACCTCAAATGATTCTCCTGCCTCAGCTTCCCTGAGTGCTAGGATTACAGGCATGAACCAGCACACCTGGCCTGGTTAAAGTATATTATCTTTGCAAATTTCAAGAAAATATGAGAATATGAACACACAGCTGAGGTCCATCCCTGGACCTGGGGAGAGGCCTGGGTGCTCAAGCAGCATCCTCATGGTGAGTCTGCCTCTGGGCTGAGCTGAGATCTGAAGGAGAAGATGAGGTCCTTGTGCTTACAGCCTCTGGACTGGCCAGGATCAGGGGACTCAGGAGTCATTGCAAGAGAGACATGTGGCTAAGAGCCAAGGGGTGGGGCAGGTCAGGGCGAGGGGGTCCCAGGTACTGCGGAATCCAGGGAGCAGCCTACTCACCTAATATAGTCTCCAGGCAATGAAGAGCTGCAGGCATTGTCATCTGTGAGCTCTCTTTCTTCTCACGCCATACCAGGGAGTTGGGAAGAAAAAGCATTAAGTCTCTCTGCTAGATTCTGCTGCTGTAGAGTCAGCAAAGGATAGGACTAGACCAGAACTGACATACCAGTGCCTGATCCTGAGTTGGATTTCTTTGCCTGTAGACCCATGCTGGGACGTTCCAGGGCAGGCACATGCCCCTGAGGAGCAGAGAGCCAGGAGCCATGACTGGCACTCAGATAAATGAGGCGAGAGAACCCACGGGCATCCTCACCTTCGCCTAGATGTGTTGAATAGTCTCCCTTCCACGTGCCTTTGCCATGCTGCTCCCCCTGCCGACATTGCCCTGCTCAGCCCCACAGCAGGAAGTCCTACCCAAGCCTGTGGGCCCAGGTCGAAGGCCATCACCTCCAGGAAGGTGAGGTGGGGAGGTGACAACCACCTTTGGGAATCTGATAAAAGACGTAGACTCCATTAAAAAAAAAAAATACAGACATATACACAATTGTGCCTATGATTTCAGAGGTTGAAGACCATCTGAAGCCTGGGTATAGACCTAGGAGCCCAGGAGCCCAGGTCAAAAACCCTTAATGGAGTGAAGAGATCAGAGTTTCAGAGTCAGTCAGATTTGGGGTCAAATCTTGACTCTGCCACTTATTCATGGCGTGACCCTGAACAAATGATTTAGCTTCTCTGCACTGCCGTTTCTTCACCTGTGAAGTGAGGTTTGCCATGCCTAGCTCCCCAGATTCTCCCAGAATTTGTGAGGACCAGATAAGACAATTCACTCGCTTACCAGCCCTGCAGCTGATGATCGGGACTTGTAGGCTTCCTTCCTCTGCTCCTGTCCCAGAAAGAATTTAATGAACACATAGAGCATTGGGGTGGAGGGGGTGGTGACAACTGAGAGAGGAGGCACACCCCCCTGCCCTGCCCTGGCCACAGCTCCGTTGTCCCCTAATCTCTGCCCTGCTGTCAAGCCATGGCTGAGCCAGCCCAACCTTATCTCTCCCCACAGCCAGCTTGGGACAGCTTTTCTCAACCAGATTTACATTTTTATTGATTTTCTTTCTCCCTTCCAGAGCAGTCCCTTCCTTCTGCTTTGGCTGTAGAATGGGGCTGCCCTGGGAAAACAGCTGTTCTGGGGCTGACCAAAAAGTGATGGTTCAAGAACGGTTCGTTCACCAGCCACCCATTCGTTCTTTCATTCATTCAACCACCCAGCCAACCAACGTACCCTACGTGTCTGCCCTGTGCCTTGTGCTGGCACTGCTGGGGACCCAGCCATGTGTCAGACACAGTCTCTGCTCTCAGGAAACTCCCAGTGTGCACAGACAAAGTGATCAACAGTAACGAAAGCGTGAGCTGTCCTACAGGAGAGGGAAGAAGAGGAAGGCACACAATCTTCCTGGGGCCATCAGGGAAGGCTTCCCAGAGGAAGTCATAGCAGAGCTGGCCTTAAAAATTAGGCAGGTCTTCCCCAAATGGGGAAGATGGGAATGGGCAGGAGAAACAATACGCTGAGCAAAGAGAGAGTGAAATGTGTCTGAGATAGGGTGACAAGAGCAATGTGGCTAGAGCACACCACGTGTGCAGGGCCATCAGAAGAGAGGAGTGTGAAGGCTGGAGAGACCAGCAGGGACCAAGCCTTGAGTTCCCCTGAGGGCTCTGGAAGCCTTCCTGAGGGCAAGGAGGATGCCTTGAAGCATTGACTGATGGATTCTTCCATTGATCAGTTATTTTCAGCAGGGAGTGACATGACCAGATTTATATTTTAGAAAGGCCACTGGCTGCACCATGGGGACTTCAAGGGAAGCTGGGGGCCAGGAGCTCAGGCAGGAGGCTGGTGCAACAGTCAAGACAAGCAGGAGCAGAAGGCCTTGAGCCAGGTCGGGAGAGGCGTCCCAGAAGTGGGACATCTAAGCTGAGTCTTGAAAGACGAGTAGGAACGCACCAGGGGGAGAAGTTGGGATGGGCGTCCGGGCAGAAGAAACTGCACAGATAAAGCCTCAGCACACAGACAGTTCCTGGCAAG
Organism: Lepilemur ruficaudatus; assembly: GCA_963574885.1. Lineage (NCBI taxonomy): Eukaryota > Metazoa > Chordata > Mammalia > Primates > Lepilemuridae > Lepilemur > Lepilemur ruficaudatus. The sequence goes on along the minus strand of CAUYRT010025996.1, from coordinate 1,258 downwards.
CTCGGGAAATTTCCATAGTTTTGAGGGGTTGCAGCACAGCCTAAGAGAGAGGGCATAGCGAGGTGAGGCTGAGGAAGTGGGTCGGCGCCTTCACTGCCACTCGGCGCTCTGTCCGGAGCCCAGCCCTGGTGCCGGGGGGAGAGCGCTCCACTGCACAGGGCTGGCTGTGCAGGGCTGAGAGCCCTGGGCCTGGGTGCTCCTTACTCGGAACAAACCGTTCTGTGTTCACAATGCTTTACATTGTACAAAGTCCCTTCATGCTTGACCCTCATGGTTTCCTGGTGAGGAAGGCAGAAAAGGGATATTATTCCCATGGAGTAGATAAAGCAACTGAGGCACAGAAGAGTGCAGAAACCTGCCCAAGGTCACCGAAGAGCCCAGGTATTCCCCTCCTAAAACTCCCATGTTGTTTCTAATAAATCAACTTGTCCCTGAATCATCTACACAATAGATGTAGATGCCAACTAATGTTGTCAGAATGGAGAAAAGGGGGTGGGAGAGAAAACCCACCAGAGAAAGATACTTCCCTTCCAGTTCCCATTTCTGCATGCTTCACCCTGGAGCTGGGGACATTCCGGCTGAGAAAACAGAGCCAGGTCCCCTCTGCTTTGCAATTCAACAGACAGGAGGGCCAGTCCCAGCCCTGCCCCCACCAGGTGTGGGAAGCCACTGACTCAGCTGAGCCTTGGTTTTCTCACCTGTAAAAGAGAGAAACAAACTTCACCCATCAGACTCGTTGTGAGAATTTAGTGTGGTGAAGTAGCAGTATAGCAGTTACCTACTGTTAAGTAACAAATTTCCCCAAAATGCAGGAACTTAAAACAACAAATATTTATAATCTCACGCAATGTCTGAGGATCAGGTACCCACAGGTGGGCTAACTGGGAGGTGCTGGCCCAGCACCTCTAGTGAAGCCACAGTCATGCTATGGCCGGGGCTGCAGTCAGCAGAAGGCCCAGCTGCGCCTGGAGGGTCCATTTCTTTTTCTTTTTTTTTTTTTTTGAGACAGAGTCTCACTGTGCTGCCCGGGCTAGAGTGCCGTGGCATCAGCCTAGCTCACAGCAACCTCAGACTCCTGGGCTCAAGTGATCCTTCTGCCTCAGCCTTCCGAGTAGCTGGGACTACAGACATGCGCCACCATGCCCGGCTTATTTTTTCTATATATTTTTAGTTGGCCAATTAATTTCTTTCTATTTTTAGTAGAGACCGGGTCTCGCTCTTGCTTGGGCTGGTTTCAAACTCCTGACCTTGAGCAGCA
>CAUYRT010025993.1:0-84214 GCA_963574885.1 Lepilemur ruficaudatus | reverse complement strand
ATAGCCCATGAACTGAGGAGTATATACTCAATATAAAAAAAACTGATTTATGTGATTAACTGTACACCTCGGTAAATTCACTGAAAATCATTTAATTGTACACTTAAAATGGAGTAAACGCATGATATGTAAAGTATACTTTAATAAAGGGAAAAAAAGTGGGCAAAAGACATGAACAGAAGCTTTTCAAAAGAAGATAGACAAATGGCCACTAAACATATGAAAAATACTGAACGTCACTAATCATCAGGGAAACGCAAATTAAAACCACAGTGAGATACCACCTTTCCCCAGTTAGAATGGCTTTTATTATAAAGCCCAAAAACAATACATGCTGGTGTGGATGCAGAGAGAAAGGAACCCTTATACATTGCTGGTGGGTCTGCAAATTAGTACAACCTCTATGGAAAATAGTGTGGAGAGTCTTCAAAGACCTAAAAGTAGACCTACCTTTTGATTCAGTAATCCCACTACTTCGTATTTACCCAAAGGAAAAAAAGACATTTTATTATATCAAAAAGACACCTGCACTGGAATGTTTGTTGCAGCACAATTCACAATTGCAAAGATGTGGAATCAACTCAAGTGCCTGTCAATTCATCAGTGGATTAACAAAATGTGATACCATTATCCTAAGGAAAGTATCTGAAGAATGGAAAAACAAGCACCACATGTACTCACTATTAATTTTGAACTAACTGATGAGCACACATGTTCACAGAGGGAAGTAAAACTCAGTGGAAATCAAGCAGGGGGTAGGGAGAAGGAGGGGATGGGCAAAAACCTACCTAATGGATATAATGAACACTTTCTGGTGAGGGGCACACCCTGACTCCAGCATAACGAAGCAATCCGTGCAATTGCACCCCCGTAATATTTTGAAATAAAAAGAAGACCTTGTAAATAATTGAACAAATATCAGATAACTTGGGAGGTGTTATTCTCTATGAATTGAAGATTATTCATTCAACACAGATGCCAATAACACTTTTTCTTTTTTAAAAGGGCTTTTTATTATGGAAATTTTTAAACACATACAAATATAGACAAAATAGAAAAATGAACCTCCATTCACCTAGATTCAAGAGTTATTAACTCATGGCCAGTCTTGTTTCATCTATACTTCCCACCTACTTCCCTCCTCCCATAGTATTTTGAAACAGTCTCGGGCATGGTATCATTTCATCCATAAATATTTCATATATATCTTTAGAAGATAAAAACTTTTTAAAAAAAACCTCATGAACCGTTAAAAATAATTTCCTAATACAGTCAGATGGCTAGGTAATATTTAAATTTCTGTCATAAATGTCCTACATTTTTAAAGGTTTGTTTGTTTGCATAAAATTCCAAATAAGTTCCACACATTGTGATTGTTTGATAAGTTTTTTAGGTCACTTTTAAAATGTTTCCCCTCCATTTCTCTCCTTTTTTTATTTCTTCAAATTTTTGTTGAAGAAACTCGGCGTTTGCCCTATAGCATTTCCCATAGCCTGGATTTTGCTGGTTGTAGCTTTGTGGTATAATTTACCTTGTCTTTCTATCTTCTAAATTTCCTGTAAATTAGTAATTTCATAAGACATTTTTAATTTTGTAAAGCTTAAGAAAATTCCAATTTTGCCTATACATGCTAATGTGAACTAGAAACCCACATCTGTGATAAGCAGAAAAGGGAAAGATTGTTTCCGACTATTATTGTCAGAGCTCCTGCTTTCATTCTGAACCTTACTCCCTATACCCACAGCACGTGGCTGGTGCCCTTCAGGACCACAGAGAACCCCCTGTGTCACACCCTGCCAGCACCAGCACCCAGGAACTGCCAGGCTGCTCTTTTCTACCTGTGGGTACTGCCACTGTCTAGGGACCCCACCCATAAGGGACTTCGTATTGATCCTATGTGTAGTAACTAGCGTGTGTTGAATGCTTACAATGTGCCAACCTTTGCTACCTACTTTACATCCTTGCAATAACACTTTAAAGTAGATGTTGGCCTCTTTGGGTTCCTCAGACTTGCTACAGCTTATGCACTTGATCTTTCCTCTGCTGAAAAAGCTGCCCGTCCTTCCCCTGTTTAACCTCTGTTCATCAAACAGATCTCAGGTCTGCCTTCCTTTCTCAGGCAAGCCATTCCTGACCCCCAAAATAAATCAAAGTACACATTCTCAAAGCACCATGTACTTCTTGGAAGCCTTTTATCAGTCTTAATTTTTAAATTATTTGATTATTTAATTTTAATCGTTTAATTATTTGACCAGCTCCCTTCCAGCCTGCAAGCTCTGTAAGGACAAATATGAGGTCTGTTTTTACTCATCTGGGCATCTCAGGCACAGAAAATGCCTAGTGCCTGGCGTATTCGGTACATGCACATTGAATGAATGAGAGGCTAAGCCTGTGCTCAAGGCTAGCTAATAGGTAATGGAATTAAAATCCAAGCCAAATTGGTCTGAGTCTAGCCTAAATTTAACTCAGGTTCTCCCCAGCCTTGTGGATGTTGTTATTTGGACTTTCGGCTCTCTTTCTTGGAGAGCTAGCTCAGGACTGGCTTAGTCTCCCTGTTTGGCCCATTCTTCCCCATTTCCCACTGACCTATGCCTGGGATCCTAATGTCTACCTCTCTCAGTTAAGGTTTTGCAAGTGTAATGAGCTTCTGTTTCACTTAAAGTCAGCAATTTTATGACTTGGAATGGACATGATAAAAAGTGACTTACCTATTTTTTTTTTAGTATGACTAATTTGACTCAAAATTTTTGAACCACAAAAATTATATTAGTCCCTGGGGATTCAAATAAGAATAGACAAAGTCCCTTCCATAGAGGAGAGTCTGATGGGGGGAGAAAAATAAATAGATTTTTACTGTAAGTACAATAGTTAAGATAAGGGAAAGAGATCAGGAAAGAAGCATCTGTAGCAGGGACAGTTTTATCAAAGAGAGGACATTTCATCCAAGCATGGAGAGGCAAGTCAAAGGTTGCTTGGTGGACGAGGGCAGAAAGTGAGATTTCAGGCACAGAGTAGGGAGCAGGACTCATGACAGAGCATGGCGGCTCAGCGGATTGAAGCTTGCTGGCCCGGATCAAGGACTTGTGAGTCAGGATGCCAGGGAATAGGCTGGTGGGCAGAGCTGGATGTAAAGCTGCAGCCAAAGTCTTCCTTGTGACAAGAAACCATGGAGGGTTGTAAATGGGGGCAGTGATGTGGTCCAGTTGGCATTTAGGAAGAAAAACTGGATGATTGGAGGGGATAAATCTAAAGGGCATGAGTTATCAGGGAGACATGTTAGGGCACAGTTGCAGGGTCATGAGTGAGAAGTTTCTGAGTTTGTGTAGTAACAATGGGAAGGAAAAGAAGGGAATAAATTTGAGAAATCAATGAGAGTTTGTGGAAGTAGTTGGTAAGAGAAAAGTTAGGAGTCTAGAAAGATCACCAGGTTTATATTTTGGGTAATAGGTACATCACGCTATCTTAAGAAATACAAGTAAACAAATTCATTGGGAAGATAATAAGTTTGGTTCACACATGTTAAGTCCAAGGGAAGACATTTGGTAGACAGTTACCAATATGAATCTAGAGCTCAGAAGGGGAAGACTGGAGTTAAAAACTTGGAGGCCACTGAAACGTAGGTGTAAATTGAAGTCATAGAAGTAGAAAAGATACCGCCAAGAAGAGAACAGAAACAAGAGCAGACTAGCCATTGTTTCTTAGGAACATCAACATTTAAGACAATGGTTTTTAACTTTTTGTTGAGTCATAGACTCCTTTAGGAATGGAATGAAAGCTAGAGTCTGTTCTCCCCAGAAAAATATTCATGTGCGTATGAACACCAAAGCTATGGATTCTCTAAGGGTGTGTGGGCCCACGTTCAGAACTCTTTTTAAAGGTGCAGTTATAGAGAGAAAAGCATGTGAAGGTGGTTAGAGAAAGAGTGATCAGAGAAGGAAAAGGAAAACCCAGAAGTGGTTGCTGTGTAAATCAAAAAAAAAGAAAGGGAGAAGTTGACTGTAATGCAAAAGTTTCTGAGAAGACGTGAGAGACAAAGATGGAAAAAATACTGATTGGATTCAGCAACTTGGAGGTCATCCTGACCTTTTATGAGAAATTTTAATAGGGATAGGGGCAAAAATCATACTGCAGTGAAGAGTAATGGGGAAGAAAACTGAGGCCCTGGGCATATAGACTCTTTTGGAAATATTATAATGATGGTAGAGACAAAGTTTTTAATCTTTTCATCACATTAGTGTACACAAGGGAAGATGGCATAATGGATGGTGCAAATCTCAGAGGATATGGGAAGGAAGCAGGATTAGGTGTGGAGAGAGATTATTTGTAGGTAGATGGAACATGGAGAGAATTCATATCTAGTAGTCTCTGTTTGCTGTGAAGAGGATATTGACATCAGTTGAGAAAAGATAGCAGGGATGGGGCAGAGGACTTTGGGGAAACTATGGAATTGTGTGCAGGAGAAGGGAGACGCTGGGGATGTTCAGAAGAATTGCTCAGGGGCTTGGGGGGCAATTGAAGCTGGCCACACAGATTTAGCAAGTCCTCAGACTGTGGGTTTCCATCATCAATGTTTCTCAGGAAATTGCTTCAGTTCTGCCTCATTTTCTCTTTTTCTTGATCAGGACGAATGGTGTATGTGTGAGTAACAGCTTTTAAATAGCAAATGACTAGAGGACCTTAGAAGGTTGAAAGTGCCAGGTCTGTTATATCTTTTGGCAATGACTTTTTCTAAAGTATATTAAAAAAATTATAGAATAGATGACTATTCTTTGATCTTCTGCTAGTAAGACCCTGAATTTTGGACTTTGAAAATCTGTAACCATGAAATTACAGACTCCCTCCACCCCGCGTTTGGCTCTTCGCTCTTATATAGGAACAGAATAAACTGGTCACTGGGACATGTTTTGTGTCACAGTATTCTCATACATGAAGTTACATGAACAAAAATGTTAAATTAAGACATATCTCATAACCTTTACCAAAGTAGTTTAATGCATTTTTTGTAAAACATTAAGCTAAGGGAAGAGTCTGTTTTCTTATGTTTTTTTTTTTCTTATCAAAGAAGTAAGTTAATACTGTTCATGTGGATTCAATAAAAAAGATTAATGAATTTAGGAAAACTATCTGGAGTAAAAGTAAGAAAAATATGCCCTAATTTTAAATAGTTTGAAAGTCATCACTGAAAATATCTCCTGATGCTTCTAAGTCAGTTAAAAATTTTCAGACACTTAACTTTTTATCAATTGAAGTAAACACATACCCCTAGAGATAACTATGCTCTATAATGTGAAAGAAGTGGAACATTAAGTTTACGTTTTCTGAGCTACTTACATGTGCCACTCAAGTTTGTATGTACATTTGATAAATATCATTCTTTCCTAAAAAATTTGATATGCTGAAATGCCCCACCATGTGAGACGCACAAAGGAGAGAACAAGAGAATGAGATACTGATGAAGAACAAATGTACTGTGCAAGGTGTGAGGGTAATTTTCAGGTTTTTTAAAAAATTGTTGTTAAAGAAGTAGCTCTTAGCACAATTCTCCCCACTCCTATATAAATGAATACTCAATGACTGCTTCTAAAGCTTTAAGAAAGGAAATATTCAAATATATTAATAAGTCTTGAGATGAGAAGAAAAAAATAGGAAAGGGATTCCTTCTCCTTTTTCAGAACTGCAGAATCCCTCTCGCTTCCCCTCCCAGACACCGGCACACATGCTACGACTGCTCTGTTAGACCTTCCATGGTCTGGAATAATCATTCTGTCTTAGCATCTGGGAGAAGCCTGTAGCTGTGCTCCTAAGTTTCTCCACGCTGTTTCTTTTTCCGCACCTCCTCTCGGACCGTCCCTGGTCCCTCAAGTGCCAGCTACACCACTTGTAATGACATTTTCTTTGCTCAGTCCCTTATCTTATGCCGCCATAACGTGTTCCTTCCTCCCAGAGCCCATTTTTTAGGTTGGCATTGACCAGTGATTTTGCAACTGCTTGAGTTGGAGCAGGCTTACTGTAAGGGAGATCACTTGTTCTAGAAGCTTGAGGAATAAATGGGAGCATAAACTTTCAGAAACCCCATTGTTGCGTACACTGCCCTTTCCATTGAAAATTTTGGCAGTGCAGGGAAAGCAGTGTGCAGAAAGGGGCTATATTTGGTTTAAAGACTACTGTGTATTTATACCAATACTGTTTTTTTTTTCATCTTTTAGACAAACCGAAAAAGATCTTTTCCACCTCCCAATGCTTTGCTTTTCTACTTCCTTGTTACCCCTCCCTCAAAAAATAAAGATAAAAAACCCTTAACTTTGGGTTTTATTTAATGCAAAATAGCAATGAGCTCTCTGTTGCTTCCCTTTCTTTAGGAATCTTGAAAGAGTGTGACTAACCAGCGCTTTGTCAGATAGCCAGGTCTGTTTCTGGTTTGCATGAGCGGTGGTGATTTCAAACCCTAGAAGGAAAAAATGGAAAATGTCTTAGAAATTTCAGATTCATGTGAAGCCAAACTGTGTGATCTTCTGCCAGTTGTAGTTTACAAACCTCTCATGGTCCCGTATGTGTTTACTTGGACTTCTTCAAGTTTTAATATCACCATTATTTCACTCCTTCAATCCAGCTGACTGGCTGTGGTCTAGTCTAGTGTGTACAGAAACGATTGCTAGGACAGAAGAACTTGGCTGATTGATATTTTCTCTTTAAGCAATGTTCCTTTTAATGCCAATATAAACTAAGACCAGTGAAATAATTAAATAACTATTCTGCATAATAAAAAGGTGCTTTACCTTTTGTTTTTGAAACAAGTTCTTCTTAGAGCCAGTTTCAAAAGAAGGCAGGAGAAGAAAGTCATTGTTGATGAAGGTTGGGAATTCTGAATCCAAAATCCAAAATGCTTCAAAATTTGAAACTTATTAAGGGCTGACATGATGCCACAAGTGGATTGCCACAACAGTTCTACACCTGATCTCATGTGACAAGTGACAAAATTATTTAACATATTGTATAACATTACCTTCAGGCTATGTGTATAAGGTAGATATGAAACAAAAATGAATTTTGTGTTTAGACTTGGGTCCCATCCCCAAGATATCTCATTATGTATATGCAAATATTCCAAAATGTGAAGAAATCTGAAAGCCAAAACACTTCTGGTCTCAGGCATTCTGGATAAGGAATACTCAACATATATTTCACCAGATATTGCAATTACATATTGTAATTTATAGAAGGCAAAATGACTAGGAAACCAAGTGGGAAATAGGAACCAGAAGGGCATTGGACGAAGTCATGTTTCAGAACTGGACCTTGTTTACATTATCTGCTTCCATTCTTTCTGGGAGCCTGATTGCCAAGGTTTTGTCCCAGAACAGCATAAAACAGCTATAAACTACACACAGATTGGCTGGATATCAAATGTCAGTGTTCTTTGATTGTTCTTTTTCTCAAAAAGTTTCTGTATTCTCTCTGTGGGCTGCGGTGACTGGCCACACAGGAAAGTAAAAGAGAAGCTTTTGACCCATAAAAGTAATTTAGCAATTGATAAAACAGAAAAGCTGCTGCCTGTTGGTAGAATCGGAGCCTAATGGCATTTTACCACAACAATGTATTCTGGAATGCACTGGGCTTACACTTCTGGATGCTTCTCAGTGGGTCATTGGTTCATTCAGCAAATATTTTTCAAATACCTTGCTTGTGCATAATGCTGAGTGAGTTTCCAATAGTGTTGGAAAAAAATATATAATCCCATTCTTAGCCAAAATTAGATGAGAATACATGGTATGCACATAGGAAAGGTTAAATAATAATACATTGTGGTATATGTTTAAGGATCAAGCTGGTTTAAGTCCTATCAAAAGTCAGTAGAGGTGAAATCACTGGAATATAGGCATGGCCATGGTACCACGGCAGGCTAGTTGAGCTCCAGAAGATGATCTGTGTTGGGGAGTAGTAAGAGATAAAGGAAATTTGAAGCCAGACTGTGGAGACACTTAACAAGCTAAAGGCCTTATCCTAGAGATAAGGGAGGACAGGAAAGGATTGTGACATGGCAAAAATAATGTTTTAATTAGATTTATTGGTTTCTATTATGGCAGATATTTTAAAGAGAAAAACGTGAAGGATATTTCAGAGAATGTTATAGTAATGCCAGTATGAGGAAATAAAGGCTGGGTGAGAGTGGAAGTGGTGGGGTTGAAAGGAAGGGACAGAATCCAGAGATACTGTAAAAGGAGAAAGGATGAGACTTTTGGTGTCTTGCTGTGGACAGATGAGATAGAGGTGAGAAGCAACAGTGACTCTGAGGTTGAGTGCCTTTGTCATTGGAATAATACTACTGTGGCAGCTGTAAAGATATCAAGTGGGCAAGCCGGTTTTGGAAGATAATGAACTAGATTCCATGCACCTGAGCATGGCCATGGGGCAGGTGGCCGCAAGAAGATGCACTTTGCAAGGAGAGTGTGAATGGTTCGTGTGCAGCATCATTGCCCAGAAGGAAAAGTTCGATCTGTGAGAGTGCGTGAGTTTTTCGACAGCATATAAAGAGAGAAGGACCAAGGACTGAGTCTTAGTGATTTTTTGTGATTATGAGCTGAGAGGAGGAGAGTTAATGAGGAAATGGTGGAAAATAAAGAAGTGGGGTGAGAATCAACAGAGTGGCAGCATCCAAGGATACGAAGTTTTGAGTTTGAAGGATGCAATTTTACAGAGAGGTAATCAAGAAGAATGCCGAGGAAGAATGTGAGAGCTGGCAAATTTTGACCCAGACATCCAGGCATCAGATTATTTTCAGCATTGGGCGTGGTTGTTCATTCTGTTTGAGTCTTTAACATTGAACTATTTTCTTTTCTTGATTATTTTAGTAGATTTCTTATCGTCCTTCACATACAGCGTAGGAGCTGTTTTGTGTCTCTTTAGCACTTCTCGTACGTAGTACCCTGCTGATCTGTATTCACTTGGATGCTATAATAATAGTAGGTTGTTGTGAGAATTAAATGAACAGTGATCAGAGTAGGCTAAACATTCAAAAAAAACTTAATTGCAAATTTCCAAGTCTTATAGTTTCTCTGTGTTTTTGTATCTATAAACACCTGAAATTTTCTTTGGTACAAAGATGATGCCTTTATTGTTTTAATGTTCTACCATGAGCACTTAGGTCGGCATCATGATATATGGAGTTAAAAGAGGTTTGAGAGCCATGGTTTTATCAAAGCCTTTTGATTCTTAACTCAGAGGTTCCTGCAAGTATTGTGCTTATTAGGTTAGGTATACACCAGAAACACAGAACTTCAAAGGTGGAAAAGAAATAGTAGATTCTCTCTATTCCTCCCAATGGTTAATGCAATTCTCTGCTTCCTTTCTCCATGTCTACCCCAAAAAGAGTGCCAGAGCAAAGGTCTTGTGAGTTGTCCTATTTTGCTGTTTAAATGATGTCTTCATCTATTCTGGAAGGAGCAACCCTAAGATTCAGCCAAGTCGATTGGAAGCAAGTTAAATGACCTCCAGCCCTCCTCTCTTGGTAATATTTGGGTGTCTTTTATGCTTCCCTATGAAAAGAAAATTTACTGCATGGCAAACCAGGCCAGCAAAAATTTTCAGCAACTTAATTTAGAAGTGAATTATTCTCCTGAATAGACCCGTTCTTTGCTTGAATACAAAGCAATCTTTTCATGTGTTTCCCAAATAATCACCCTGCTTGCCTCTGCCTGAGTTTCCACTAGTGTTATTTAATAAAACAAAATGTGCTTTTTCCTAACAGAGGTTTCAAACTCTCCAATGTGCTACTTCGTTATTACAGTTCATGTTCTGAGTTCCTTTTATCTAAATAATAAATCTTCAATTTGTGAACTTTGTTCCCAAACCATGAAGCTAGTTCTCTGTTCTCTTTGGCGTACAATTTAGGTTTTATTTGCTCCCAAATAAGTTTTTCCAATGGAGAGATTTGGGTCTAAGAATATTTATTATATTATAAATAAAGTAAAAATAGAAAGTTTTGTCTGGAAGTTAGAATATGGCATAAATCTATCATTCATTTCATCAGCCATTTTTTATGACTTTAATTTAAGCTCTTAAGGTAAATGAAGGATATATTTACTCTCTATGTCATGGTGATGATAATATATTTGTAGAAATATTTATATGGCATTGGTGCTTTTGCTAGATCTCTTTATAATGACAAAGTAAATTTTGAAAGAAGTCAGTGTCAAGATCAGAGACAAAATGCTGGTCAATTTCTAAGTGATTTTTAAGTTAGAATTTTTTAGAAGGCAATGAAAACAGTATACGGACAAAACCATTTTTAAAAAATATACCCTGTCTGAAGGAAATTATGTATTTCAAAGATTCAAGCACCATTATCATCTTCAACAAGAAAGACAAACAAAGGTTTATCCTGGCAACTGTCTTTTGCTAATAAGGTCCAAGCAAGAAACTGCTTTGATTAGTTCTTGCCTTGTGATACATGCAGTCTTAGACTTGCGGTAGAAAAACTATGATGTTTACTGACTCTCAAAGAAATCAAAGAGACACCCAAAAACCTGTAGTGTGAAACTTGTTATTGACAAGATCAGAGTATCGGCTGTCCAGAGAAATTCATTAAACCTAGCTGCATCATGTGGAGCAGTCATGCCAATTATAATATAAACTCTCTGATACTGAATATAATGGATTCTGTGCTTCCCAGCCTACCTTATGTTGCCATACAGAGACCTGCAGGTTCTATGAAGTTAGGTTTCTGGGCTCTGAGTGAAATTCTTTCAGTTCTACATTCTTTGAACATCATCAAAACTTTTTTAAAGAGGCATTCAAAAGCTACTTTAATGCTGATTGTTGTTTTCTTGAATCACACTTTCAAGGAGACTTGCAAGAGTTTTAAATAAAATTGTTGCGTGAGCACAGCCACACTAAATACAAAGTACAAGAAGAATATTTCATCTATGATCAGAGAATTATACAAATAGGGTCAATGATTGTCATCAGCCACACAGAACTGAAAGCAGGGTACGTGGTTAATGCTCGTCTTTAAATAAACACATTTATTTCAGTGTAAAAGGTATAGACAGTCTGAAAAATAGAGAAAAGGAAATAAATCAACTGCCATCAATACTATACAATCATTATTTTACTCTTGGTGTCTAGTCTTTCACCCTTTTTCTTATTAATAAAAAAACACTTTTAAAACTAAAAGATCAGATTTTTTATTGAAATTACAGTACTTTTTACAAATGCAATTTTTAAATATATCACACATAGAAGACATATTTAATTTTCATGTAGTGAAATTCAAAGATAAAATTATGGGGTAGCGAATGATAACTTATATGATATTTGAAGGTTTTGTTTCAAAATTTTTGTGTTCTATTCACTTAGTTCTTTTTCATCATTGTATGTACTTTTAATAAAATGTTTAAAATAAGTTTTGGCACATGGCATACATTACACTGGTGTTTATTGTGTTATTGTTGCTTTTTGATATTACTGTACTTGGTAATAGGAATAATCCAAAAGTTATTGATTATAAGGGTATCCACCACTAAATTCTTTCATAGTGCCAACTAAAATATGTTTTAGAACAAAATGTTAAATGATAAATATTATCAAGTAAAGTGTAGAGGGAAGTGTAGCTGGGAGAAGTCATTTAAAACACTTGGATTCATGAAAAGTAGTCCACATTTATAGCCATTGGTTTTCCTGCCGGGACAGAACTACTGTTTTCTTTTTCAAAGGAGTTCATCCCCAAATGAATTACCTTTCCTGACAGCACTCAGTTTCATCAGACTTGTTTCAGACCTCTGCCTTCCCTCAGGGTAGGAGTCACCTGTCTTATGACCCTTTATTCTCAGGGCCTTCCTAGTGAATGAATTTAATGAATTAATTTGTTCAGCTCTGTTACCAGCCTAAGGAACTGTTCACAGTGGTTTTCTGGAATCGCTGCCACAACTCAAAGAAGGAGATACGATGTGAATTTGGTCAATGAAGGTCCTCCCTTTGGCCTAGTGAGGCCAGGAAGTGTTTTTCAATTCACTGTAAATGTAGACAACATCCCCACAGCAGTTGAGATTACCCCTTTGCATTAATATCCTCATATGAAGTTCTTAGTGCCTGATATATATGATAATATGATTTAAAGTAGAAATCAGTTTGAATATCTACCATGTATCTCTTAATGTCTTCTATGTTGGAAAATAACTTTTATATTGCATGTAGGAAAGGTCAGATTCTTTTTAAACCTCCTTCTGTTCCATGTTTATGTAATTAATTTCTTTAATTAACCCACTCAAATTCTGGATATCTCTAGAGGTAACTGTAGAATCACTCAACTTGACTAACTCTAATGTTAGCATTTGTGCTATTTATTGGTTGTTCTTTATTCCTAAACAAGAATATCATTTCCATTACAGACCCTTTAGTAACCCAGTTGAGAATCACTTAAGCCAGGAGTGGGGAACCTGCAGCCTTACGGCTGCATGTGGCCTTTTAGGTCTTTAAGTATGGCCTTCAGATTGAATCTAAATTTTACAGAACAAATCCTTTTATTTTTATTAATACATTTTTGTTCACCTTTTATATTTTTTATTTTATTTTTAAAATGAACGTATTTAAAATACCAAAGAATAAAATAACTTTCAATGAAGTAATCCTCCCAGATTGACCAGCAGAATTAGAACATTAGTATGCCATAAGGGCTAAATTGATGCTGCTACACTCATGATTTAGTTCTAACTTTCCCTGCCTGTCTGGCAACACTACCACACTAGGCTGGTTGGCGAGAGTTTATGGGGGTTGAGTATGCCAGTCTGTTATCAGCTTTTGACAATGGTGCACTGTTTCTGCTTGAAGTGGAATTTGTGAATAGTTGCACAGCTAGACAGTATTTTTTAATTCTGTCTACTTAACATCAAAGAAGACCAAGAGAACGCTAAAGAAGAAAACAGATTTTTTTTTAATGAGGATTGGGAATTGCAATATTATCTTATTGTTGCTAAAGAAAAGATGATTTGCTTGCTTTGTGATACTGCAGTGTCAACATTAAAGAAATTCAATGCCCATTAGCATTATGACACTCATAAGGACCATAAATATTTTAAATTAGAGGGAGAAATGTGAAAGGTTGTATTGCAGGATATTAAAAGATGAAAAGCAAAAGCAAAGATGATTCTTTCAAGCACCAATAAGACGTGGAAATAACACCACTGAAGCAACTTATAAAATAGCTTACATGCTCAGGAAAAAAGGGAAGCCATTCAGTGATTAGAAATTGTGAAAGAATGCGTTGTTGAAGTTGTAGGAGGCTTAGACCCTGATGACGTTTCAAAGTACAAACAACTGCCTTTTTCAAGGAGAACCATCACTGATTGGCAGCATGAATTAGCCTTCAATTTAACAGAACAACTTCATGCAATCCTTCAAAAGGAAATTATATGTTACTCAATTGCTTTGGATGAATCAACTGATACTACTGACTCAACGCAGGTTTTATACTTCATTTGGGTCCTAACAGAAGATTTTCTTTGCTACAAAGAGTTACTCGCTTTGAGCACTCTTGAAAACAGAACACAGGGAATAGATATCTTCAATAACTTTCAAGATTAATGTCGTGAAATTAGACTGAATTTGGTAAATGTAGTGAGTGTATGTATAGATGGTGCACCTTCTATGACAGGAAAACAGGAAGGGTTTATTGCACAGATAGAAGAAGTATTAACAGACTCAGATGCTCTCATTTCTTTTCACTTTATCTTGCATCAGCAAAATCTCTGTGCTAAAGCTGCTATTTTAAGTGACACTTCACAGCAAGTTATAAGTATTCTTAACTACATTCGTACAAATGCAACATGGCATCATAAGTTTCATAACATGCTAAAGTTGAATGGTGATGTATTCAATGTGGATTTGCTGTAGTATTCTAGAGTGTGTTGGCTATCACAGGGACATGTGTTAGTCAAAATTTTATTTCTGCAAGAACAAATAGGTAAATTTTATGAAGAACAGAATCAGCAATGTGAATTATTGAAAGAAGATTTCTATAAGAATGCAGCATTTCTGTGTGATATCGTGTCAAATCAAAATGACTTGAATATTTCTTTGCAAGGTAAAACTGAGTCTATTTATGATGTGTGGCAGGAAATCCAAGCATTTTAAAAACGCTATCTTTTTTCCAAACACTTCTTAAAAAGGAAATTTTGGGTGAACATTTTCCTCAATTAGCAAAGGTCATTGATGAACAGGATGATATATGCAAATCATCTGAAGAATGCACAGGTGTCATAGACCTATTAATTGAATACAATGGATGGGTCACTGACTTTGAGAGTCATGACATCACACTCAAATTAGCATTTTAGCCTCATTTAGTTGGTATCACTAAGGCACCTAAAGAGCTAAGGATAGAACTGATTAAGCTCTCAGTAGATGACATTTTAAAGTCCTTGTTTGATGCTAAGAAGGATCAAATTGAAATATAGGAAAATACAGTAGAATACCCATGCCTTTGGCAACATACCCAAAAATGCTTTCTTGCTTTTCAATCACTTATTGCTGCAGATCTACGTTCTCCTACTTCACCTAAATCAAGACTCCCTTAAGGTCACAAATGACTGATACTCATCTAGAGGATCAACTAAAACTGTGGACCTCCATGCTGCAACCAAATATGCAAAATACTTTCCAACAAAAAGCAGACACAACAAAGTCATTGTGTGCAAATGGTGGTGATGTTCACCGGGGATTTGGGGGTTGGGGAGTAGACCCACATCTGAGGGATGCAGTGAGCACAGTGGAGCTGAGGGGCATAACTCTAACCTTTGCTAGGGAGAAGCAAAGATATAAAATGTGACCAAAATGTTTGTACTCTCATATTTTCCTGAAATATAAAAAAGTCCTAGATTAAGATTCAGCTACACAGCCATTTAATTAGTCTGAACCCTCCATTCCCTGAGTATCTCTCTTATTCAAGTTTTATTGTACTTCTGAGAAGATAAATCTATCTTGGAGTCTGATGTTCTTTGATATTACTATTGCTTTGGACTTTGCATTATTTTTAAAATGTATCACAGTTCCCTATCATTGCCAAGGAGACAAGGAGTAATCCTCCACTTTAAAATTGATCAATTTTTTTTAGTTTGATTTTCACATTGTCTGTTACCCCTGGAGTGGATTTGTTATTTTTCCTTGACCCTTTACTCATATTCATTATTGAATTTTCCTGAAGTATGCAAAGCAATTACTGCCTACCATTTACTTCATTCTCCATGAAAGGATCTCAGATGTCTTCTTAGGGACCTACAAAATCAAGCATTGTTTACCCCAATCACACAACTCAACACTTTTTCTCAGCTTCTCAAGATAACAGTTTAATGTGTTGTTTGATTAAAGTGCTTCTGTGATTGTTGCTGTGCATCAAGTTCTATACTTCCCTGTTCTTTCCTTAGAGTTTCTTTTCACAATCCAGAAAGCAACTTTGTGGGGCATACCTTGGGGGATAAAAAATCCTGAGGGTGGAAGGAGTTCATATTGGTGAGATTTTCTAGTTATCTTTCTAGAAACTAGTGGAAACTTATTTGTTTTTCTTCTTTCTACTCATTTTTTTTTAGATTATCTGAACCTACATTATTGTCACAGAATGTCTGCACCAGTGAATCAAATTGAATTAACCTGTGGTGTTTTGTTTGATGAAAAACTTGGTGCCATTGTTCTGAGCTTTATTGATCACTGTCAGTTAAAGATCAAAGAGTGTGATCAAAGAGTCAAAGTAGGTTTGACTCTTGATTCCATCACTTACTAGCTGTGTGACCTTAGCTAAGTCTGTTAATCTTTCAAAGCCCCCTGTATCCTCATCTATAAAAAGATACAATCATACACTCTGCGTTTCTCTTAAGCTTGATGTATTTTTATTTATTTATTTATTTTTAAATTTCAGAATATTATAGGAGTACAAACATTTAGGTTACATATATTGCCTTTGCACTGCGTGAGTCATATCTGCAAGCATGTCCATCCCCCAGATGGTGCACACCACATGCATTAGGTGTGAATATACCATCCTCTCCTCCCACCTCCACATGCCCCAAATCCAGTGGACGTTTCTGCTATATGTGCACATAAATGTTGATTATTTAGTAATGGTGAGTATGTGTGGTGCTTGTTTTTCCATTCTTGTGATAATGCACTTTGAAGAATGGGCTTCAGCTCCATCCAGGATAATACAATAGGTATTAGTTTACCATTGTTTTCTATGGCTGAGTAATACTCCAGGGTATACATATACCACATTTTATTAATCCACTCATGTATGATTGGGTTGTTTCCACATCTTTGCCATTGTGAATTGTGCTGCTGTAAACATTCGAGTGCAGATGTCTTTATTATAGAATGTCTTTTTTTTCCCTTTGGGTAAATACAAGTAGTGGGATTGCTGGATGAAATGGTAGTTCTACTGTTATTTCTTTGAGGTTCTTTGAGGTAGATACTTGAGGTATCTACATTCCATGGAGTTTGTACTAATCGAGAGCAAAATAACTATGCAGAAGATTAATGGGAAAAACAGTTGGTTCTTTGAAAAGATAAACAAAATTGATAGATCTCTGCTAGATTGACCAGAAGCAGAAAGGAAAGGACTTTAATAAGCTCAATCAGAAATGAGAAAGGAGAAGTCACAACTGATACCATGGAAATACACAATATCATCTTTGAATACTATAAAAACCTCTATGCCCAGAAACTTGAAAATGTGGAGGAAATGGACAAATTATTAGAAACACATAACCTCTCTAGGCTCAATCAAGAGGAAATAGAATTCCTGAGTAGACCAACATCAAGCACTGAAATTGAAGCAGCAATAAAAAATCTTCCAATAAAAAAAGTCCTGGACCAGAGAGGTTCACACCCAAATTTTACCAAGCCTACAAAGAAGAACTGGCACCTATGCTGTAGAAATTATTTTACAATATTGAAAAGGATAGAATCCCCCCCCCAATTCATTCTATGAAGCCAGTATCACCTTGATACCAAAGCCAAGAAAGGACACAACAACAACAAAAAAGAAAACTACAGACCAATATCCCTTATGAATATAGATGCAAAAATTTTCAATAAAGTTGTCTAAAAAAAATATCTTAGCAAACTGAATAGCAAAATAATCATCATGACCAGGTGGCCTTTATCTTGTAGATGCAAGGATGATCCAACATACAAAAATCTGTAAAAGTAATTCACCACATAAAAAAAGGCAAGAACAAAGACCATTTGATGTAGTTTTCAAATAAGTAAAGTATTTTATCAATTTTCAAACACTATACACATGTTTTTGGTAGTTTGTGCACATATTTAGAAGCTATTGAAGAAAAAAAGTAGAAGATTTTGTTGCTATTTTCTGAAAGATACAATGAATAATATATGGTAACCTGACAGAGTTTAAGGATTAAACGAAAGGTATTTAGAGAAATCTAGTTTTTATTAAAAAAAAACTGGAAAGGTAACATTAATTGGGTGCTTACTATATGCCAAACGTTGTTGTATATGCTTTAGATGAATTATTTTATCTGATAGTCACAACATTGAGTTAGGTCTTATTAGGTGAATTTTACAGATGAGGAGACTTCCTCCAGATCACCCACATAGTAAGTGGAAGAGATGCAAATCAAAACCACAATGAGATACCACCTAACCCCAGTGAGATTGGCCTCTATCAAAAAATCCCAAAACAACAAATGCTGGCGAGGATGTGGAGAGACAGGAACACTCTTACACTGGCTGGTGGGACTGCAAATTAGTGCAACCTCTGTGGAAACAAATTTGGAGATTCCTCAAAGAGCTACCATTCGATCCAGCAATAGCATTATTAGGCATCTATCCAAAAGAGCATAAGACATTCTGTAATAAAGACATCTGCACCTGAATGTTTATGGCAACACAATTCACTATTGCAAGGACGTGGAAACAACCCAAGTGCCTGTCAATTCATGAGTGGATTGTTAAAATTTGGTATATGTATACAATGGAATATTACTCAATTTTAAGAACCGACAGTGAGCTAGAACTGCTTATATTTTCCTGGACTGAGCTTGAGCACATTATCCGAAGTGAGGTGACACAAAACTGGAAGAATGGGCTCTACATGTACTCGCCATCAAATTGGTACTGACTGATTAACACTATGGTGCTCAAATGGTGGTGGTGTTCTCCAGGGATTGCAGGGTTGGGGGGGTAGACTCACAACTGAGGGATGCAGTGAACAATGTGGAAGGGAGGGGCATACCTCTAACCCTTGCTAGGGGGAAGCAATGATATAAAATGTAACCAAAATGTTTGTACTCTCATAATTTCCTGAAGTAAAAAAAAAAAAAGGAACTAAAGTCTTTAGATCCCTGGAGGTTAGTGCCAGGTTCTTGATCTTTCTATGAATATTCAAACAATAGCTAACATTCTCATAAGTGTAACAGAGCATGCATCTCCTTTAGATGACAAGACTTCCATTCTCAGGGAAGATGAGGTATCTATGCCTAACACTGCATATAAATTGGTAAGAACCCACACAAATGTCTGGTTGTGTATTACAAACTCTACATGAATGCCAGTAGAATACAATGTTAACCAATAACATCAGTGCATAAATAATAACATTGAGATAGAAATGGCTGGCTTATGTTGGAGTTGATTGGGGATGCTATTTCCTTATAACATGGTTCCTTTTAGAATCTCTTTATTGCAACACACAAGTAGACATCATTCTCCCCTTTATGTCTCAGCAGTGTAGTAAATAAAAACAGTGATGTCTCTCAGATCTACATTTTTTTTTCTTTTTTGCCCAGAATCTTGGCTTGTGAAGATCCATACTAAAATCCCTACTTCGCTGTGTCACTGTGAGACCATGAGCAAGTTATGTAACGTCTATGAGCTCTGGTTTCCTCATCCATAGGATGGGAATGGTAATACCTACCTCACAGGGTCACTGTGGAGTTCTATTTAAATAGAATAAACAATTAATGATACAATTAGTATAATTCGCAGGGGTAGCTGGGGTGTTGGGCCGGCAGTGATCGGCATAGCAGCATTGCTAGGTGTGGAGGGGAGGGAGACTGACCTCCACCCTTCTCTCCTCACTCTAAATCCTATCAGCCGACAGGTTTGTGGATGATCCACATCATTTGTCCACATTGGCTTTCACATATTCACTTAATAATTTATTGGCCGGGTGCAGTGACTCACACCCATAATCCCAGTACTTTAGGAGGCTAAGGCAGGAGAATCATTTGGGGCCAGGAGTTTGAAGCCAGCGTGGGCAACATAGCCAGACCCCATCTTCACAAAAAATTTTAAAAATTAGCCAGGCATGGGGGCGTATGCCTGTAGTCCCAGCTACTGGAGGGGGGCTGAGTCAGGAGATGTCTTGAGCTAGAGGTTCAAGGCTTCAGTGAGGTATGATTGAGTCATTGCAGTCCAGCCTGAGCAACAGAGTGAGACTCTTTCTCTTAAAAATGTTCATAATAATAATTTATTGAGAGCCTTGGAAATTCCAAACAACAAAAATCTCTGCCCTCATGTAGCTTATGTTCTACGGAGTTTAGGGAACAATCTGGGTCACCCCAGATTTAATATAGCTCTTTCACGTCTCTGTCTTTATTGCTTTAAGTTACCTTCTAATTGCCAACCCATCCTGCTCCAGGTAAGAGGAATAAACTGAGACAACTTAGGCCTTCTGTAGGCACACAGCAGCCACTAGCTAGTGAATTTCTCCTAGTGCCAGGGACTAACCAAGTTTCACAGTTTGGGTTTTTTTTCCTAAGGCTATTTTATTTTTTCTGAGAATACAAGTACTGTTTCCCTGATTGAATTCAGGAAAATTCATGCCCCTCTTCCCTGTAACTGGGTTTTGCGGCACACTGAGAATCACCATACCACTTGGGGATGAAGATGCCACAGAACTCTGTACCTTGCATTGTTCTTTTACATGACATGGAGCAGGGGGTGGAATAAAGGAGTCCTATGTGCTCAGAAAAGAAGAAAAATTTAGAAGCCCCTGGGGTAGCTGGTGAGAAGGAGCCTGGGACAAGGACAGAGAGGTGGACCCTTGGAGCCTGGGCTTCATCTGAAGTCCCTGCTCTCCCGGAAATAGATCATGAAGCTATTTAACAAAAAATAAGCTGTATCGTTGCAGATAATCATAGCCAGGTGCTTCTTTGTTCAGGTCTCAAGCATGAATGCTTGTCCCCTAGCTGTCAGTGTGAGTGCGAGGCAAGCTTCAGTCTTGTCAAGTGTGGACAGTGATGAGAGGGGCAAACTAGTTTGGCACCAACATGAACCCTTCACCTAAAACTCAACTCAACCCCAGGGATTTCTGAGCTGTCGAAGAAAGTTGATGACTTTCCTTGCTTAATCAGGTCCTGTTAAGCTCCCCTGAGGCTAACCAGGGAAGAAGGGGCCATGAATTTTATGTCTTTCTGTGGGAATGTATAATTTCCAACAGCAACAACCCTTCCTCCAAATAAACATATATGTAATTTTTTTAAAAAACCACAGCATTCTCTGCTTTGTAAAATTAGCACAAAACTACCCTCCCAAATTCCCTCTTCCAAGAAAAACACTAACCTCTCTTTTATAGAAATTCTGGAATTTCCATGTGTAAACTAAATCAAATTAGGTTGAACTGTTTCTCCCACCTCATTTCTTTGTTATCTGTCGTTTATTTTCAATATACAGTGAGAACTGCTAGACACTCAGAGAAAGTCTGTCCCAATGCCCAGAAAATAGCAGCTCCTGTTTCTCTGACTTTATACCCACAGGAACTCCAGAACAGGCAGGTGCTTCTGTAACTGAACACCAATAATTAAGGACTTAGTGAGCTCTTTATGTTTCACTAACCCTTAAGTCAACAGTCTGCTACTCATTCGTTGGCACATTTCTTTCAAGTGATAATTGCTAGTCTTCCCACAGGTGAGTTTTTCTAGAAAAAAATGATTCAATATTGGATAACTTTAGCCAGGCCAAGAATAACCCAAGCCCTTAACCCTATTCAATTCCAGTGAAAACCACATATTAACCTCACCAGAACAAAAAAAGACTTTGTATAAAAATTAAACTAATTATCATCCCCCCTCCAAAAATATAACATTTCATCATATATGGAGGCCGTAGTGCTTCCTGGACTCTGGGGTCAGACAGACCTGGTTTGAATCCCTGTTTGGAACCAGTAGCTACCCATGTGACCTTAACCAAGTTGTTTGGCTTCTCCACGCCTACTTCATAGAGTATTATTAGACTTGTGCAAATAAGACAACATATTGCAGTGTCTAGATGATAGATAGTGCTCGATCATTTAAAAGAAAATTACTTTCATGGTCATGATTTCAGTGAACATTAATAGGAGCAGCCAAGCTGCAGATACTTGTAGGCCAGCAGAGATTCGTGCTTCTGTATATACTAAGAATTTCTGCTCTAGGAAAAGATAATAAAAATATTAGCTCCCATCACAAAAGATCACATATTTATGATTCCATTTATATGAGGTGTCCAGAGTAGGCAAATCTATAGAGACAGAAAATGGATTAGTGGGTGGATGGGAAATATAGGAATGACTGTTAATTGGGGTGATGAAAATGCTCTAAAATTGATTGTGGTGGCAGCTGCACAATTCTGTGAAGATACTAAAAACCACTGAATTATACACTTTAAATTGGTGAATTGATTGTATGGAATGTGAATTATATCTTGACAAAGCTGTTTTAAACTATATATTAGCTCCCATTTATTACTCAGTTAATCCTTGTAACAGTCCATGGTTTTCGTTTCCCCATAGTCAAAAAAACTGAAATAAGACATGTTAAGCAACTTAACATGGCCAATAAAATTAGATGTGATGGAACCAGGATTGTTTATTTACTGATAGACTAATTGGCTCTTAGGTTCACAGAATTAGATTAATCACAATCATTGGTTCATGGCACATTATCACCATTGTTTCATTGAAGGCCATCTTTTATTTTACTTTATTTTATGTGTGTATTTACACTAAGTAATATAATAAGCACTTTGGAACCCACTGCCCAAACTGAGACCAGAACGTTACCAATAACTTACAACACCCTGTATGATTTCTCCTTTCCAACCCCCATCTCCTGCCCAGAAATAACCACTCTCCTAAATATTGTGCTTAGCATTTCTTTGCCTTTTTTAATAGTTTTTTTTTCACAGCAATATGCGCACCTAAATGGTATGTTTGGTTTTGCTTAGTTTAGTTTTAATTTTTTCTTAGTTTTCAAACTTTGTAAAAACTATATCATGTTGTAATGTGATCTTCTGGGATTTGCTGTTTTTCATTCAACATGATACTATTTAGAGCTATATCTCTTTTGTTTCCTTGCTATAGAATATTCCATGCTATATTATTATTTATTTATGTATTGTCCTTTCAATTGGTATTTAAGTTGGTTCTAGGTTTTTGCTATTTTGTTAATTTCAACTATGATTATTCTTTGTATATGTGTCTCCTGATATACATGCACTAAACTTTCTCATGGGTAGATACTTGGAGAAATAGGAAATATATCTGATAGATTTTCTGGGTATCTATGCATTCAACTTTACAAGATAATGCCAAGTTGTTTTCCAATTTCCCACTAGCAATGTGTATGAGATCCTGTTGATATTAAACATTTAGTATTGTCAGATTTCTTAGATCTTTTAATCAAATAAGTGTAAATCGGCCTCTTCTTGATTGTTGGTGAAGAAGCATTTATTTATAGATTTATTGGTCATATGTTTTTCTTGTTCTATAAATGCTTCTTTATGATTTTTGCCCATTTTTCTATTGAGTTTTTTTTTCTTATTTGTAGATGTGCTTTATACATTTTTAAAACTAATATTTTGGTAGCTATATGTATTTCAAATGTTTTCTCCAAGTTTATGGCTTGCATTTTTACTTTGTACAGAAATTGTTAGTTTTAACATAGCCAGATTTATGTATCTTTGCCTTTATCATTAGCAAATTTTGTGTCTTGACTAAAAATTCTGTCTTTTTCCAAGTTCATAAAGATATTCATTCACATATACCTTCCGAAAGTTTTAAAGTTTTGTTCTGGCATTTGGATTCTTAATCCATTTGGAATTGATTTTTGATGGTATGAGATAGGAATCTATTTTCAATTATTTCCATTTAAAAAGCCACCTTTTCCGGTGAAGGCAGGATTTAAGTCTGGATCTATCCAACTTGAAAGCTCATGCCCTTAATCACTATGCTCTTCCAGGGAAATAGTGGCTTGGCATCAGACTGTTTAATAAACAAGTGCTAGGCACCGAGGAGTCAAGAGGAGCGAAACACAGTTTCCCAGCCTGCTGCCCATTGGTGGGAACTGAAGGCTAGATTGGGTCCTTCTTTTTTCAAATGACTTCTCTTCCTTCTAAGTTTTCTGATAACATATTCCAGGTCATCTTTGGCATTGGCAGTTCCACAGAGGGGTTCTTATGGTAAGCTCTGGGTCCCACTTCTTTATTCCTTGTTTCTTTCATTTCTCGAATGTTAATGTGACATTGTGGAAAAGAACATAAATTTAGCATCCAACAGACCTGGTTCTAAGGCTTAGTTCTGCCACAAAGCAAACTTGGGGAGATTAAACTCTTTATGAACCTCAGGTTCTTCATCAATGAGATGGGAATAATAATACTTACCTCATGGAGTTGTTGGGAGGATTACATATAAGGTGACACAGAGAAGGCATTCAGTAAGTATGAGTTACCCTCTTTTCTCTCCTGACACTGCCCTTCACTTGCAAGTTACCAAGTAATCCACTTCTTCCATATCTCCCATAGATTTCCACCTACCATTCTACTTTCTGTCTCTATCTAGTTTAGGCTTCCTCACCACAGCCCTTTCTTGATTTCCACAACTCTGGTGTAGGGACCAGGACGTGGTAGCAAAATCTAGAGTGGCTGGCAGTGTCAAATCACTGCGTTGCAGCAATAACATTCCACTGGGCTTAGTTTATGAGTTGCCACCGAGCCTACAACTGAAGAGTAGGGGTCAGAATGTGGTAGCCCACACCCCATGTTTCTTTGAGTTGCTTTCCCTTCTTGAACTTTCCTCTCTCCTTTTTACCTAGAATATAGCCAATAGGGCCATTTTGCTCACCACATTCTTCCTGTGCTTGACAACTTCCCCACGCTCCCTGGAATCGCCCCACACCCTGCACAGCCACTGTGCTCCAGCCTCATGGTCCCTCCTCCCTACTTCGCTGACTCCTGTCTAGTCAAGTTTGGTTTCCGGAGGATCACTGTGTACCCACTCCTGTTTTACCAACATTCATTAGTAATAACAATGATAGCATTTTATAATTATAAGAGGCACTTTCATATCTATTATCTGCTGACATCATGAAGAGGAAAACATTTGTGCATTTTTATCCCCACTCCATTGATTAGGCTCAAAGGGTGACTTGTCCAAGGCGGGGTCAGACAACAGGCAAATGGCAAAGCTGGTATTTTAACTCAGAACCAGGGCTTCTGACTCCAAGGCCATAGCTCTTTGTTTAATATCATTCAAGTATCACTTAGCACTCTTAGCTTTCAAGCATAAAAATAGACCCTGACTAATTTAAGGAAAAGGGACTATATTGGACAGAGACTAGATACTAACTAGCTCACAGAATCAAAGAGAGATGGCTAAAAAAACCAAGTCTTAGGAAACTGAAGAACCAGGATAGCCCTAACATCTAAGGGACAAGAGGTCACAGACTTTACAGATGGGGGTCATTGGGGGACACTGCTCTAATTCCTTCTATCCCTCAGTGTCCCCACACGAAATGGGAGTCCTCAGTAGAAAAGGGGCTTAGCTCACTTATGCACACTTCTGCTGGAGATGGAGGTAGAGGACTTGGTGCCAGCCCCACAGGACCTCTGCGTTGCGGAAGGGTGGCTCCCACAGAGAGCTGACAAAAATGGCAGATGTCCAGCACAGCCTCCTAGAATATCATCCTGTCTGTCATCTTCCCCTTGTGTGGTTTGAGGACCCTGTCACTTCAGCCAGACTGTAAGCTCCTGCTAGGCAGTTCTCCCACCCCAACTTCTCCCAGGAATTTCACACACAGTGCTGTGTACACAGTAAAGACTTAATAAATGATCTCAGAATGACTGCATTGAGGAAACAGTCTCTGTTCTCAGGGTTTGGACCTAAGGCTAAGTGTTTTGGCTTTGTTCGATTTGCTTTCCCAAAACAAAAACAAAAAACAAAAGCCAGCCATCAAAACAGAGAAAAAGGCCTTTCCTCGCATGTGTCCCCAGGTGCCAGAGCTGGCTTTGAGAAGCTTGGGTGAGACAGGCACACTCCCACTCAGGCCCTATTGATCACTATCACCTGGCCAAAATGCCGAAATGCTGACTGCTCCCGCCTCTCACCCCTTGGCAGGGAGGATTCTCTGGTTCAGCACAAACAGCAGGCATAAGGGGGAAGAGCAACAACCCCACACAGCACACACAGCACACATAGCACCACCTCGAACTCCACGACTGATGTAGCTCTATATATAGCCTCATCATCTATCAACAAGTGATGAGGTATGGGAACCTCACTGGGTCATGTGCCTGCCCAGGGCTCTTTGCATTGTCACTGCGTGCATTCTTCATCCAAGCTAAATAGAGTGCTGGGTGGGGTACTTTTTCTTGCACTATTTACAGGCCCCTGGGATTTGTCTTTATCCCAAAGGACTGTGATAGGAACAGGTTGACCTCAGCAATTTCTGTGGTGAGGTCATAGGTCACTGGGAGGGCCACCTGAGCCCGGGAGATTGAACCCAAGGCCACTGAGCTTTAAAGATAGGGATGGGGCTAGAGAGAAAAAGGTACAGGAAGGGGAAATTTGGTTCAACTAATTCTAAACCTCATTTTAAAACATTTTTTTATAAGGTTCCAATTATCCTTCTCAACATATCAAATTTTTGTGATGTTCCAAATGTCAAAGTTGGAAAGAGGCTACAAATGAACACAATCCGGTGACACCGAAAGCCCCAAATAAGCCAAAATTGATCTTAATTATTTAACCACCCTAGGGTAAGTGGGGTTAAAATGATTTGTAAACTAGAATCTAAATCAACCTTCCTCTCACTATCACAAAAAACTCTAGAATGTGACATTGGGAAAAACGGGTTACATTTCAAGTGCTCCACCTCCTCTTCTGTGGTCCTGGACAGAAGCTGAGCCTGCCAGTGCCTGTGGTCATCTGTAAAATGGGAGAGTAAGGCTTGCCCCAGCTCCTGCAAAGGTTTCTTTAGAGATTCAAAAGGTGTTGATGCAAACAAGAGCACCAGAAGTGGGGGTCACACTGGGCACTCACATCTAGCGGGGTGTTTAGGTGGCTCCTCAGTGCAGCACTGTCCGTATCTACCCCGCTTCTCTTCACAGCCTTTACCTTCGCTCCTTTCTCAAATATCCTGCTCTTCATATCTCCCCACATACTTCTTTTTGAGATTCCTCTTGCCCCATTCTGGGCCTTGGTTAAGATTTCCAAAAGGTACTTTCATGTATCGCCAGTCCCCAAAATGGCCCACAACAAAAGGACGTTCTGAGAACAAATCAATTTGAGAAACAATGAGCACCCTAGCCCCCTTCCAGAAAGTCACGATTCTCGTTAGGGCTCTGAGAAGCCTTGCAGGAAGGAAGCTTGTCTACCTGCATGCCTTAATTAGTTAGTGCTTTCATAATTAATTTGACCACAGAACTAATTTTTCAAATATTGCCTATTAACACTCCCAAAATTACAGCTTGGGAAATGTCCTAGATGATGTTGATGATGTAATGATGTGGCCCATTGATCAAATGTTTACTACAGTCAGGCGTAAACATTTAACTCCCAAACAACCCAATGAGGTAAGTGGCATCACACATAGCTAGAAAGTGAGGCTGTGTTTAAAGCCCAGGTCTGGCTATTTCTGTTTTACAAACAAGACTGAGGAAGGTAAGCATTTTACCCGTAGTCTCGTAGCTAGCGAGCAGTGGAGTTGGACCATGAACCCAAGACTTGCATCCAGGTCTGTCTACCTTTGAAGGCCCCACTCCCGATCACTGCAAAGCTGAGCCTGTGGCCTGTAGGCTGACTTCACACAGATCCTGTGCAATAGAGGGGTTGCCAAAGCATGGCCTCCATTCTAGAGTCTATGTGACCAAGGATAGAGTTGGATCTGTGGGCAGCCATCCCAGCGTATGGCCCACAGCAACCCATGCAATGGGACAGCCACACTCCTGCACCGGACAGAACAGGAAACCCAGGTCCAAGCAATGGAGTGGCTTTGCCCAGGATGGTCCCGCCAGGCAGCAGCCATGCTGAAGTCCTGGAGTGCTCCAGAATCCATCCTTTCAACAACCTGCCCTACCCTCCCAGCTCCAGAACTTGCTCCTGCACCCACAGTTCTCAGAGCTGCTTCTCACTAATTGAAACCTGTTTTTCTGCCTGTTGCTATAAACACTTGGCCAATTTGCATAAGTATGTGATATTATAAAAGTTCCTGAAAGATCTTATCCATATTGCTGGCACAGGGCCCAAATGGAAAAGCTAGGTAGAAAGACAATGTATGTGTTATTTAAAAAAAAAAAAGAAAGAAAAAAAGGTCTTGTTTTCTTTCCTTGTGCAGGTGAACAGGGCAAGAAATGGAAAGCATATCCAATCCAGAGGCAATGAGTGTAGCTTGCTTTGTTTTGTTTTGAAATTATTTGAGAGTTATTTTTCTTGCACCTCCTAAGCTGCCTGTCACATTTCAAAAGCCGGAATGAGGCTGTTAAGATTATATAAATGGACTAGTGTTTTGGAACAACAGGCTCCTAGTGCTGCAGACTCATGGAGGAGGAAATTCAGAGATCACTGCTTCCACTGGCATCACTTTACAACGTGGAAACCGGAGGCCCGGGACCTGCACAAGACAGCCACATCCCAGCTGGAAGTAGGGTCTGCAACTCCTGACGTGCACGCCAGGGCTCTCTCACAATGCCCCAAAACACTCCAGAGTCAACCAAGCTGCTCACCCTCATTTTCAACAGAGTAAAATGCACACAAAAGCAACAAAATCGAATTCTTCCCCAGCTTCAAGGTTCAGCGAGCCCCCTGCTCCTGCCCTCAGAGCTCTCCAGTCCCTTAGGACCACCAACCCTGAGCCAGGGGGTAGTGTGTTCTTTAACATACAACCCCTTTTAAACTTGTAGACTCCTCTGTCAGGGGTGTGTTGTTGTCCCTGCTTTCCAGATGGGGAAATTAGGGCTGAGAGAAGTTAAACAATGTGCCTCAGTTTCGCAGCTAGAGGGAGGCTGTCATTAAAACCCAGGCTGGCTGAATGCGAGCTTGGGTTTCATCACTTCCTAGGGTTGTTGGTGATGAAGCAAGACAGCATTCATGAAATGCTGGCACAGTGCCTTGCACACACTGGGAACTTTAACAATGTTAGGTCCCACCCCCGCCTGCCCCAGTCCTCCATTAAATCCAATAGAAACAGAGTCTACAATATGCAGATGTATCAACTTCTGGTTCACCTAAAATGACCTTTTCTTCAGAAGGACTTGAAAACTGGGTTAATTCACTTCAGTAGCCCCCAAACACTAATTTCCATATGTGCTCACACTTGCTAACATTTGGGGGGGTTGGCTGGTGGTTTGCAACCAAGCAGATCACCACTCAAGAAGCCAAGAAGCTATTATTAATACATTTTCTAAACACGTTGACACAGGGGAACGTTCATCTTATCCCCTCTCCCAGCCAGGCATAAAAATCCTGCATCTCTCGCCATTTCAGGAAAGCGAGTTTGAGCAATGTTCTTGTTACAGTTGCTTGGTCCCCACCAACCAGTAGTCTCTCTGTACATGTTTTCAGAGGTCTCCCACTGAACAGTCAAGCAGTATGACTCACTGCATGAGAGCTTGAGCTAAGAGGGTGGAAAGGGAGTAAGGAACTCAAGAGACCCAGGAAGCCAAGGGCTTGGGCCAGTGAAAGGTCCCTCCATGACAAGGGTTGAGGAAGAACAGCTGTGTCTTCCCACTGGATCGTTGTGGGGCTTGCCACACCTCACGCAAGTAGGGGAGCAGATCTGCCCTGTGTCCCCTGCCAGTAATGTCTCCAGAGCCAAATGAGAAGGGTGCCGATCTACCAGGTTCTTCCTCCGCCCTTCCTTGCCTGCCCACCTTGCAGTTACCTCCAGGCCAGGACACCTCAGCCTCAAAGACCAGTATTCAGGGGCAGAAGAGGCCTGCATCTATGGGATGGGGGTGGGGAGTTGCAGCCACAACACCACAGAGATGGTGTCAAGGCTAATAAAGGAAGGAGATGATGGGAGGGGAGGGAAGTGGGAAGTATGTTTACTGAGCATGTACTATGTGCCAAGAACTTGACATTTGTAATCTTCTTTAATCCCCACAGAAGTCCTGTGAGGTAGGAATTATTATCTTCTTTGTACCAATGAGGAAACAGAAGGGTCAGCAAGGTTAGGTAACTTGCCTGAGGTCATATGACTCCTGGGGCAGAGCCAGAATTTGAATGCATCCTTTTGACTCCAAATCCTACCTTCTCTCCATGAACACTGGCACCCTATCAGATCCTATCAGTTCCAAAGTGCTGACTCTGTCACTCGTCCATGTTACCTCAGGAACCTGAGCACACTGCTCACCTTCTCAGCGTCCTTATCTGCAAAATGGGGTTGTTGCAAGGATTAAATGACATATGCACACAACGTGCTTAGAGCAATGCCTGGTGCGTTGTAAGAGTTCTATATGAGTCGGCCATTGCTTTTGCCTTTCCTGCTGCTGCTGCTACCACTGCCCTGGGAAAGTCACTCTCCCTCTCTCTGCCTCAGTTTCTCATCTATTAATATAAAGTGGGTGGGCTGGACTGGATGATGCCTCATCTTTCCAGCAATAAAATACTATTACTCTCCTTGGCATTTAGTCCAGATTTATCTACACGACCAGCCTTCACCTCAGAGCTCCCTGCAGGGCTCCTGGTTCTCACAACACAGCCCTAACCTTCGTGCCCAGCCTGTTTTGCCACTGCCTAATCCCTTCAAGCCTTCACTCCTTCTCTTCACCCTTCCGTGATTGTCCCTGCTTTCCTCTGCCAATTTGAAGTCTATAGTTCTTTCAAGGCCCAGATGAAAACTCAACTCTTCCATGAAACCACCTCTGGCAAGCCCCACCCTGAGATGACTTTCCCTTCACTTTAAATTCCCTCAGCTATCGTGCCCACGGTCTGAGTCACACTGCTTCCAAATGGCTTGTACAGTCTCATCGAAGTCTGTTTGATTTACCCAATTCCCTAAAAGTAAACCCCCCAAAGGCAACGACCTTGTTTTCTGCTTTGGCACAGCCTCACTAATGGCAGCGCAGTTCTGCTCATGTGCTTGGCGAATTGAGGGCCGCTGTGTGGGTCATCTCCTCCCGCATGACTGTTGGGCGCCCCTGTGGGGAGGGACCTTTCTTCAGGCTTCTTAGGCCTGTGAGAGTGGTAATAGGTCCCCTCTGCCCTCAAGGAGTTTGCAGAGGAAGAGAGGGATATGTTTAAATGTCCAAGTGCAATTCAATATGATTAATTCTCTTGCAAAGGCACAGAGGAGGGGTGTCCCTGCCTGGATAGGTGGGGATGGCTTCTGCAGAAGAGGAGCCCAAGGATGAGTGAGGTTCCCAGGGAGAGGCAGGAGCAGCCATTTCCCAAGGTGTACGAGTGAGAAGACCCAGCATGCCCTGGTTTATTGAGATAGAGTACAAGGTATCTTTTAGGGGACAGAAGCAGATCAGGGACAGTGGTAGGGAAATGAAATTAGAAACATAGTTTTCAGTTATCCAATAGCACTAGGTCTTTATCCCCTGGGTCCAGATGCTAAAGACCATAAGAGCTGTGTAAGGAGGCTTATTCATTTATACGGTATTAAAATGTCCTTAAAAAAAAAAAAAAGGAGGCTGGGTGTGGTGGCTCATGCCTATTTTCTCAGCACTTTGGGAGGCCAAGACAGGAGGATTGCTTGAGGCCAGGAGTTTGACACCAACCTGAGCAACATAGCAAGACCCTATCTCTACAAAAAATAAAAATATTAGTCAGGCATAGTGGCAGGCACCTGTAGTCCCAGCCACTTGGGAGGCTGTGGCGGGAGGATTGCTAGAGTCCAGGAGTTTGAGGTTATGGTGAGCTATGATTGATCGGGCCACTACCATCCAACCTGGCAACTGAGCAAGACCCTGTCTCTAAAAAAATAAATAAATAAACCATGGTGATGGTAGTTTTGTTGTTTGTTCATTCCATTTTGTTTTGTTTTTACATCTTTATTTGACAAAATAAGGACTTGGCAATTCCATGTCAGAAAGGAAAATTGCAGGTCCAAATTCTTGGAACTACTGCTCGGAGAGCCATTGAAGTATATGGACATAAGGAGCAAGTGCAATGTTGATTTAACTGTCAAGAGGCCAGATGAAGAACTTCGGAATAATTTCTGCTTTCTGCGGATGAGGATGCAGATATGGCCAATGCCACGATGGAGGCCTTAGGGATGCAGAGGGAGGGCATTTGGTTCATTTTGATGACTTTAATCCCTGCTCTCCTGTGAGAGGTGTAACTACTGGAGATGCCCACTGTGCCGCTCCCATGGCATGATCCTCCTTCCCGGGAGGGAGTGGAATGTGTCCTTATTCCTACAGAGCCTCTGGGGGGCAGCTCTAATCACCAACCTTCCTGTCTTTCAAAGCAAGGGCTGACAACTGTGATTTCTCATCTCCAGGTGCAAAGGAAATTGCCCCTTGTAAGTGTCTGTGTCTCAGGCCCATGCCCCCCAGGGTCGCTCAGTGCCTGGCAGCTGAATTTGCACTAATAAGATTAAAGTCAGTTGATGTGTCAGAACTTTCAAACATTTTTGCCCAGATCAGTCCCAAATTCCTAAGATAAGAACTAGCCTGAATCAATATAGTAGTAATTTCAAATCCCAAACTGTCCCTTTCAGGGCATTTCAGCTATTTTGTGGAAACAAGAGAGCAGTTGAGGGGGCCCCAAAAACAAAGGTGAATAAAGAAGGGGTGAGGTGGGGGCTGAGTCTGTCTTCCCAGGGGCAAAGGCACTTCCAGTCCTGTGTATAACGTTCACTTTGCCTAATGGCTTCTCATTTTAGCTGGGCTTTCACTCCACAGGTGGCTTGCCCAAGGCCACAGGCAGTTTGTTGGAGAAGTAAGCAATGCAAAGGCAGGGAAGAGGCCTCCTGAAGGGGGCCGGGGAAGCACAACCTGGACTTCACAGAGAGGGCGGGACTAGCAGGGCATGATGACACAGGAGACTTCAAGGCATGGTATGAAAGGGCTCTCTAGCCATCCGGCTGGGGACAGCAGGCATTGAGGAGTTCACTGGAAGCCGGGCCTGGGGAGGGGAGAAGGAGAATCCCTTGTGCTGAAGGGATCAGGGACTTAGAAAAAGACACTGAGGCTTGGGGGAAACAACAGAGACTGAATCCTTGTGTTAGCTCATTGGGTGGCTTGGGCGAGTTAGGGCACCCTTCTGGACCTCGGTTTCCTCAGAATAAAATGAGGGTGTGGCACTGCCGAGGTTCCTTTGGCTCTGACATCTCTTCCGAGACACTATCTTGCTTCCTACTTTTGTTCCCTCCTGAGACACGAGCTCTCTGAGGTCTGAGGCTGCAGCCACGTCCTGGGCTGTGCTGTGGATTGCTGGCCTCTGCCACGGCCCAGCTGCAAACACACAGCAGTCAGCCTGAAGGTGGGAGCACACTCTGCAAGCCAGGGCTCTGCAACAAACGTGGGACCAGCGGCAGTCCTGAGGGCTCCCCGTGTGCTAGGTGACATTCAGAGAGCCAAGCCAGCTCTAGGAGGGTTTCCAAACACACACACCAGCTGTGTGTGCACCTCCGGGTCCCTGGTGCTGCCCCCTATTTGGGGCTCCTTCCACCTCTTCCCATTCCACCCATAGGCAAAGCACATCCTCCTTGACCCTCTTCTTGTGTTGGTCACTACTGTTGATGAAGCAGGGACAGGTTGCATGCCTCCCTCTGTCCTCTCCCCACAATATAGAGTGGCCTTGTCTAGGTAAATGATTATTCATTGCCTGCCAGAGTGGCAAGATGTCGGGAGAAAGCAGAAGGGAATTCTGGCATATGACTCAACATGGACGAACCTTGAGGACATTGTGCTATGTGAAATGAGTCAGTCACAGGAGGACAAATATCATGTGATTCCACCTACGTGAGATACCTGGAGTAGTCAAAACCACAAAGACAGCAGAATGGTGGTTTCCAGGGGCTGGGGACAGGAGGTTGGGAGAGTTATCATTTAATGGGGACAGAGTTTCTGTTTGGGAAAACGAAAAAGTTTTGAAGGTGGTGGTGGTGATGGTGGCACAGCAACGTGAATGTACTTAATGCCACAGAACTATACATTTTAAAATGGTAAACATTGTGTTATATACATTTCACTATAACAATAATAAAAAAAAAAAGTGGCGGACTAAATCCCTGCACAAAGGAAACTGGTTTCATCCTCTCTGGGCTTCTTTAGCCAGTTGTCAAGTTCTGGAAGCCCTAATCCTTTGTTTATTGTACTTTATCAGCAGGCCTGGCAACTTCCCACTTGCACAGTTAATAGGTAGATTCAGGATAGTGTTGACACTTCATTTGGCTTGGGATTTTTAACACTTTTGTGTCTGGTGGCCATTCAGGGGTTCTTGGTACCAATCGACACACAGGACAGTGCCTTGCTCGGCAGCAGGAGGTAGTGACTCGGCCACACAGAAGACTCGGGGGAGGGGCAGGTGAATTTGGAGGGTGAAGTAAGAGGACAGAAGTGGTGGAGGCTGACAGGACGTGAAGCTTCGCTCTGAAGGCTCAGAAAGGGAGAGCGGACCGAAAACAGAGAGGGACCAAGTGGGGTCAGGGTTCCTCTGACAGATGTGCACGCCCTGCCAGAGGCTGCCGTTCTAACCTGCAATGACTCACAGAAGCCACCACAGCATTGCAATTCTGCCAACATCCACGTTCATTGAGACCTCAGGAAAGTAACGTTATCTTATCTCCTTCACTCTCTGTCTCTCTGGTTCCTATCAATCTATGTCACTTCTCATCACCCCTTTCCATTTGCATCAGAGCTTGAATGCCAGGGGCACCCTGCTAATTCCTTACCCTTGGCCTGTGAGCACAGGTGTGCTTTGGCAAGATTTCCATGCCTGGGGGAAAATCAGCCTTTGGCGTCGGTGACATCCGAGCTGGTCCAGGTTCCAAAACCTCTGCATGGGATTCTTCTGGGGCATTGGCTACTTCAATTAGCATCACTTGGACACCTATTTCAGAGCAAGAAGTGACCTCAGAAATCATCCCATCCCGTGCTGCTCAAACAATCATGTGCATACAGATAACCCAGGGATCTTGCTAGAATGCAGATTCTGACTTGGGAGGTCTTCAGCAGGGGAGGAGGGGCCCGCGGTTCTGTAGACCTAACACATTCCCACGTGGTGTCTATGCTGCTGATCCCTGAACCACACTTTAAGTAGTAAGAATCTAGTCTGGTGATTCTCAGCCCTGACTACGTATAATAGAATCACCTGGGAGCTTTAGGAAAATCAGGGTGGCCTGCACTTCACTCCTAGACATTATCATTTATTTGATCTGGGTACAACTATCTACTATTTGTTTAAAAAGCTCCCCATGTGATTCTAGTTCGTAGTTCTCTATGACTGAGAAAATTAAGATACCTTAATTTTATATCTTTCTCACTGAAATTATCAGAAAAATCCCACCATCACTGTCCCACCTGGCTGCTCCTTTCAACCTGGGATTTGATTTCCTGCTGTGAGAAAATTAGCTGTTGTGAAGTCATATAACACTAAGAAATAACACTTACTATACAGTAGGCATCATTCTAAGTGCTTTGCATTTGAATCTCACAACATCCCATGAGCTGGATACTGCTATTATCATCCTCATCTTTTATGTAGATGTGGCAGCTGAGGCACAGAGAAATAAAGTAACTTGTCGTAGGTCACACAGCTAGCAAGCGACAGAGCCAGGATTGCAGCTCAGGAAGTCTGACCCCAGAGGCAACTCTCTCAAACAGTTCATCACTCAGCCTCCCTGTGCAACACCAAAGATGGCAGCAATCTACGAGGACGTAGGAAAGTGATCCTTTTCAATTAAAACCTGTTTTTTATGTCGATATGCCATTTTTTTTTCAGCCTGAGTTTTTGCTGTTTCTTTGGATCAAGTTCATTTCAGTTTCAAAAACGAATCGTGACACAAAGCTGTCTGTGCCCCTTCCTTTTCTGGTTTCTATTCCACCTTCCATTCTGCAGGCCTTTGCGTTGGGACACTTGCTGATCACGGGACCCTGACCCAGGTCCGGCGTAATGTTCTGGGAAGGAGATGCATGTGGGTCTTGGATGTCAAGCTGCATCTTCTCTTCCTACAAGGTTTGGAGAATTCCACAGGTTCCAGTCTGGCAAGACTTATTTGCAAAGTGGCCTCTAACATAACTTGCCTCATTGCCTCATTTTTCCCACCAGTCCTCTTAGAGACTGGCAAGATATATGCATATATCTCTCTCTAACAGAGACATCCCCTTAGCTCCTACTTCAGCCCAGCACTGGTCCATCTCAGACTCTGAGCTAGATGGTTTAGTTATTGGAAACTAAAGGTCTTGCCAACGGCACATTATCTCTTATAATATTAGTACGCAGTGCAGATCCAGTGGGGTAAGACACATCTCCAAACCATTGGTCTAAACAAAGCATCATGAGATGCCCCCAAATCCAACATAGTGTCGACTGGTTGAATCACTATGAGTTTGGATTTTATGTATTACCATGGGCCTTCCTTAGTGCAGATGAACAAGAATTGACTGGCATATTCTCAAGTTTAACAGGCGTAACTGGCCAGAGAAGAATTTCATACGGTTCGATCTAAATGGATTCAGAGAATTTCAAAGTTGGAAGCTTTTTGAGAAACCATTGGCCCTTTTCCAAATGCCTGAGTGCCCTTCATCTGACCCCCTGGAAATGATCACCCACCTTTGCATGGCACCTCTACTGTCAGGGAACTCATCACTTTATGAGACAGTCAGTTCTGTTTTCAGATCATTCCTATTGTTGAAGCTCTTACCTAGAACAAGTTCAGACAAAGTCAATGTCACTTCTACCAATTGATCCTGGCACTGCTCCCTAACGTCACACACTCCCAAAATCTGGTTTCTCTGCCATTTAACAGCTTTGCTTTAAGCAATTTACAACAGCTATTACAGCTTCTGTATTTTCCTTTTCTCCCAGAGAAGTATCATTTTCAATGTCTCCATGGCATGGCAAGCCTTCTCCTGCCCTAGTGTCCCACCATGCACTGAGCTCGGGTTAGAAGCCCATCCCCCAGGGTGGCGTCAGGTGGGGCTGCTCCCTCGCTTTCCCTGGGCACCCACCTTCTGTTACTGCTGTGGATCCCAGCAGATGCAAACCAAGCACACAGAGCCTGTGGTGAGCCCTAGCAACCAGGCCCGAGCTGCCACCCAGGCCCCGTGACATTGTCAAGCAGAGAAGGGACCGGAGATTTTGATTCTCCGCCTCCTCTCATGGCAGGTTTTAGCCAGGCCGCAGTACTGACAAGGACAGCCAAGCGGTTTCAAGCCTGGCTCTCTCTGAGCAGCCATGCTGTGGGGCTCTGAGAGGAGAGCAGAGCCCCCCAGAAGGCCCAGCAACCCCCCTGGCAGCAGGACGCCGCCTCCTTGCTGGTCCTTCCCAACACTCAGGGGCAGCATCGTTCTGTGAAACTCCCTCCCTCTTTTCCTGACAACACACAGATCAGACAGGGTGATTGCTGCCCCCAGTATCTCCCAGGGTGCCACATTTTTGTCACTTGTTTGTCTTCAAGGACCTGGGTGGGTCTGTGTCTCGTCTGTCTCAGACTAAGAGAAACAGGCAGATTCCTTTGGAATTAGCTGAGCAAGCAGCAGGGCTTAGAATGAGCTGCCAACTTCCTATTTCAAACCCCTCTGCCCACCATGCCGGGACCACTAGCTCCCCGTGGTTGCGGGTGCTGCTCTGGACAGCGCAGACCTCCCGCGCTCAGAGCGGCCCACTGCCCAAGAGTAGGGGCATTGCTCTTTGCGCCCGTGCCTCGAGCCAGGCATGGCCAGTCAACCACCCTGGGTTGCCCACGGTGCTTTATCACCTAGGGCTCTCGAAGTAAGGAAAGGTGATGGCCAATGGGCACATGAACACATGCACAAGAAGTTACCACTTCACACACGCCAGGACGGCCAGAATCAAAAAGACAAAGGATAACAAATGTTTGGGAGGGTGTGGAGGAGCTGGAACCCACGTACACTGCTGGTGGGAACGTAAAGGGGTGCAGCTGCTTCGGAAACAGTCTGGCAGCTCCTCAAAACGTTAAGCGTAGAGTTACCGTGTGACCCAGAAATTCCACTCCTAGGTGCATACTCGAGAGAAATGAACACATCTGTCCACACAGAAACTTGTACGTCAATGTGTACAGCAGCATTATCTGTAATAGCCAAAAGGTGAAAGTAACCCAAATAATCATCATCTGATGAAAGGGTTTGTTTAAACGGTATCATAACTATACGAGGAAATATTATCCCACCACTAAAGGGAATGAAGCAGCGATCTGCGCCACAGCACCGACACACCTTGAAAACATTATGCTAAGTGAAGGAGGCCAGTCACAAAAGACAACAGATTACACGATCCCGTTAATATAAAATGCCCAGAACAGGGAAATCCGTGGAGACAGACAGTAGGCTCGTGGTTGCCTAGGGCTGGAGCGTGTGGGGGATAGGGAACGACAGCTCAAGGACACAGCGTTTCTTTTTGAGAAGAGGGATGCAGGTATCTGTGAATATACTAAAAGCCATTGAATGGTACACTTTAAATGGGTGAATTATGTGGTATATGACTTGTATATCAATAAAGTTATTGAAAGTAAAAAAGTAGCAAATTAGGCTCAGCGTGGTGGCTCACACCTGTAATCCTAGCACTCTAACAGGCCGACGCTGGAGGATCGCTTGAGCTCAGGAGTTCGAGACCAGCCTGAGCAAGAGCTAGACCCCGTCTCTACCAAAAACAGAAAAAATTATCCAGGCAAGGTGGCATGCACCTGTAGTCCCAGCTACTCGGGAGGCTGAGGCAGGAAGATCACTTGAGCCCATGAGTTTGAGGTTGCCGTGAGCTAGGCTGACGCCACGGCACTCTAGCCCAGGTGACAGAGCAAGACTCTGTCTCAAAAAATAAAAAATAAAATAAAAAATTACAACAGTAGTAAATTCCTTCAGAGACTTAAAATCAATACAACATCAGTAATGTACCGATCTGGTACATTACCGATCTGGTGGCCCTGCTTGAGGCTGGCGTGTGACACGCCTCTGCCCTCTGCCTGCTCTCCTGGTGAACGCCCGGGCTGCCTGCAGTGTGCTTTGGCCTCTTCGCTGCATCCTGGCCCTGTCATCCCTTGTCGGGCTGCACCATCCTCCAAGTTCTTTGGACACTTCGCACACAGTCAACCCAGGCTAGTAACCTTTCTCCAAACCTAAGGACTGCTTCCCTGCCACATTCTTTCGCACAGGCCCTGTGGCTGTCCACACCCGCATGTCCTTCACGGGCCTGCTCAGAAGGCTGAAGGGGAGAGTCCCCTGCCGGCCCAGCCCTGGTTCCTGTCTCTCTGGAGTCTCAGACACAGCACTTACCCTCCCTCGTCTGGCTTTCCTCTCCTATAAAATTATGAGATTGACTATCAGCACATTCTGAGGAAGAATTAATTTCTTGAGATGTCCATAGCATTTTTCAAAAAGAGGCAGCATGATTAAGTAAATCTGGGAAACACTGGATTAAACAGGGTTACTTACTACAGGACTTCTCAGAGCTTTAATACAGTAATGGGCATTGCCAGCCATCAAGAGAAGGATAAGATTTGCAACCTTCCCCAGGCTTTTAAAACCACACACGTGCATGCACACACACATTTTAACAGAGTATCTTGCCCTGCAGAATAACACTGGGAAATGCTGGACTAGTTGATCTTTAAGGATCATCCTGGATCCAAAATATAAAAACAAAAACTATTATTTTATTAATAGAAACTGTCACTGTCATATAAAACCTTGCCCAATTCCTCTGCTTAGCCTTCTTTACTCTCCCTGACTTCCCATGACACACACACACACACACACACACACACGTGCGTACGTCTTTGTGAGCACTTATGTCATTCTACTTTATACAGTGAAAAAAAAAATCCATTTGATTTGTGTCCAGCATGATGTAGTGGAAAGAAAAAAATAAAAACAGGCCTTGGAGCTAAACAAAGAAGCTGGGCTCATATTCTGGCTCTGCTACCAGCCTCCTGTCTCTGGGCTGCTATAACAAATACCACAGACTGGGTGGCTTATCAACAGCAGAAATGTATTCCTTGTGGTTCTGGAGGCTGAGCAGGGCCTGCTTTCTGGTTCATAGCGGGGCCTTTTTGCTGTGTCCTCACGTGGTGGAAGGGGTGAGAGGTCTATCTCAGGCCTCTTTCACAAGGGCGCTAATCCCACCCCTCATGATCCAATCACTTCCTAAAGGCCCCATCTCCTATGCCA
Source organism: Lepilemur ruficaudatus (assembly GCA_963574885.1). NCBI lineage: Eukaryota > Metazoa > Chordata > Mammalia > Primates > Lepilemuridae > Lepilemur > Lepilemur ruficaudatus. The sequence continues at coordinate 44,656 of CAUYRT010025993.1, read as the reverse complement.
TCACCTTGGGGGTTAGGTTTCACATGTGAATTTTGAGGGAACACAAGCATTCAGACCATAGCACCTGCTATGATCTTAGGCAAGTTAAAATCTCAGCGCCTTGGTTTCCTCATCCTAAAACATGGGAATACCAATACCTCCCCTGGAAGACTGTAGTGGGGGAAGCCAATGGACACAAAGCCCCAGCCCTGGTGCCTGGGGGACATCACTAATCAGAAGATGTCGCTGTGATTATTCTTTCTGAATAGTTTCCTCTCTCCCCTGTAAACTCCTTGAGGGCTCACCACATCCCTGTCACCTGTGCACCTGCCTGATGCCAACACGTCTCTGAACACACAGTAGGATTTTCATAAAGGTTAACTGAAATTTGTTTTATTAGAATGAATTAATCAAGGAATTTTTCAGGAAAACAGGTAGTACTTCTGCCTTCTACTTGAACCCTTAAATTCAGATAAATTCCATTGTTCTCTGCACCTAAGAAGTCTTTACTTCCGTATCTTAACACTCAGCATATTTGCAATTCTTTGCTTAATTTGTCTTCCCTGCGAGATGGTAAACTCCAGGAGGCAGGGACTGAGTCTTACCTCCGTATTATCATCGGCATCTAGCACAGCACCAATAGGCACTTCATAAATAGGATAGGGATTGAAGAATACATTCGAATCTGCATTTTAAGTTCAAGCTCTGTTAGGCCCTGTGCCAAAGTTAAACTGCTAGAGGATTCAGAGGGAGGAGAGCTTCTCAGAGGTGCCAGCGTTGAGAGGGTCCTGCACGACGTGGGATGGAGCAGAGCAGGAGGAGGCATCCGGGGGCGGGGGAGGGCACAGCAAGAGCAAACATGCAGAGGCCAGAGCACATGCGTCTGTGCCACCACCTAGCACAGGGCCTGGCGCCTAACACACACTGGCCGAGTTCAGTTCCACGAGGTATCTCACAATGGTATCAGAAAGAGGACAAAGGGAGGAATAGACAGACACAGGTAGGCGTTCATTCAATCTCCTCTCTCTCTGTCATGCCCCATTCACCCACCCCAAGGCCAGTCTGAGGTCCTGCTGTGGCCAAATGCTGTGTGTGGCTCTTGCTAACAGGACTTTGACCTGTGACTGGCCTGGAGCAGCAGGGAAGGCACAGCAGACCATCTGGCAGCCTTGGCATGTTCGTGCTGCTGGCAAACGGAAGGTTGATAGAGTAATTAGTCTCATTACAGGGAAACCTTTCATGGCAAGAAAATGGGAAGGCCATCAGCTTTGCTGGTGGGGAATTATGTCCCACAGAGAGGGCTCCCACGTCTGCAGACCTGTGGCTTGGCACTCCTGCCTATGACTAAGAAGCCTGCTCCCCTGCCCTTTGTTGGAAAGCAACCGTCGCACTGTTGCTCCCTGGTGGAGTAGCTGACAGGACGCAGCCTCCTCCTGTTCAAAAGCGCAGTTCTCCTCAGCTCCACCACTGGCCAGCTGTGCAACCTTGGGCAAATAGTCCTGTGCCTAGAGAAGAGTGAGCATTCAATAGATGTGGCTGTTGATAATAATAATAGAAAAATAATAACAATTTCATTATTATCATTGGTGCACACAACTAAAAAAGCAGATAATAGAGGTTTAGGCAGACCATTTTGTTAAGTTTTCATATCTGTGTTTATCTATTCTGACACAAGATCTCTGGATCAGAGATCAGAGAGCTTTTATTTACTCACAGAGCATCTTAGTAATGCCTGTTCACTACACGCCAATTCCTCAAGGTTGGGGGGAAGACAGAATGAGCACACTCTCTGCTCCAGAAGGTAAACATGTAAGCAAACTCTTTCTGGAGAATTCCCTCTGGGGAAGGTCTCTAGGTCTACTCCCCTTAGAATGTAAGAGATGGCTTTGGGGGAGGTAAGCCTTTAAATTTCCCCAGAGCAATTCACTCTAACTTGCAAGACATGTTTAACCATTCAATCATCTTCTAACCCAGGTTACCAGAACTCTTTGCTCAACAAACCTGGACCGTGCAGAAATGTGAAAATATTGAAGGAGATTGTTTCTCAACAGCTTTCTCTGAGCAACTGGCAGTTTGAGTTTTGAGTGCTCATCCCTCAGCACCGGAATGTGTATGGGTTTGTGTAGGCACCTGTGCGTATGAGTGCAAATATGTGCCGATCTTCGCACATGTGGGCTTATACATTTTGTGGGAACTCATTTGTGTACAGCGCCTGGAGAGGGATCGAGGCTTCTGTATAAAAGAAAGGATGAGCTGGGCAGATGAGGCACAGGCTGTGAGTCCACCACAAGCAGGAAAGCAGGAGGAAGGTGTGCGGGAGCAGGAGTCCTGCCTTCAGCACAACTAGTTGCATGGCTGTGCAGCCCCTTCTCTGTAAATCAGTCCCCTTCTTTCTGAAATGTGGGTGATTACACAGTCTTGCCTGCTCACATAAGCTAATGCGACTCAAGTAAGACAACGTGTGGAAGCACTTTGAATGGTATGAAAACCAGACAAATCAAATGCAAGCTATTATTAGTGATACTTTGCCACAAAATTCTGGTAAAAATGTGCATAAGGTACACAGCATAGTGTCTGGCACATAGTAGGTGCTGAATAAATGTCAGTTCTCCTTCTGCCCCTCTGCACAGAGAGGGTGCTCATTATACTGGACAGATGGAGGGAGGGAGGGAGGGAGGGAAGCCTTCAGCAGTGCTCCTCCCTCCAAAGTACACACAAGTGGCTTTGCACACAGCATTTAGCTTCTCTAAATCCCGGCTTCCATGACTACAGGGTGAGGGCAGAATCCCCCAATATCCCTGCTCAGGTTCCTGACCTTCTGTGTAATCTGCCATCTCACAGGGGGAACTGGAGCACTGAGACTAAATGATGGGGTGCTTAGAGTGGCTTTTCCTTCTTGAAACACAATAGCAGTAAGAATAGAATAGAAGGCTAGACTCAGTTGTTTGAGTTGAGGGCTTTGTTCCCTGAGCCTCTGCCCTGTGCTGTGACTGGGGTACAAACACCCGCTCTGTCCCGAGACTGAGTCTGACAGGGGAGACAGACATTGCACAAGTGGCCCAGGGAAAGCTGATGAGTCTTGAAGAGAACCCAGTGAGTCTCTATTCCAGCTCGGTTCTCCCGCATTCCTGGGCACGCTCCTGTTGCTCAGTCCGAGTCGAACTCTTTCCACTCCCTGTCTATAGGTTTCCAAAAGCCAGAGGAACTTCTTGGATGACTCAGCTGGAGAGGATGAGGAGAGAGGCAAAAGCTATGAGTTGGTGAGGGGTCCCACGGCTGGGCCGCTGACGGAGTTCTGTGAGAACTGCAAGTAGAGGCGAGCTGGGAGGTAGAAGAGCCCTGCAGGAGAACGGCTTCGGGATGCACCAGGGAGGATGGGGGCCCAGCCACAGTGTGGAAGCTGCAAGACCACCCGGCTCCAAGGGAATACGTGGACTTCCATAATGAAGCTATCAGTGTGACAGTGTTGGGTAGGCAGAATAATGCTCCTCCGTCCCCCAAAGATGTCTATGTCCTTTGTCCTAGTCCCTGGAACCTGTGACTATGCTACCTTATGTGGCAAAAGGGGATTTTGCAGATGAGATTAAGTCAAGGACCTTGAGATGGGGAGATGTTCCTGGATTAGCCAGGTGGGCCCAGATCACACAGGGTCTTTATGAGTTAAAGGCTGAGGTGGTGGAGTCATCGTCACAAAGAGAGTTGAAGATGATCTGTTACTAGCTTTGGAGCTGGAGGGAGCCATGAACCAGGGAATGCAGACGGACTCTAGAGCCAGAAAAGCAAGGATGCAAGGCTCTCTCTAGAGCCTCCCAAGAACGTGCCCTCTTGACACCTGGATTTTAGCCCAGTGAGACCATTTCAAACTTCTGACTTCCAGAACTGGAAGATGGTAAATCCATGTTGGTTAAGTCACTATATTGTGGTAATTTGTGATAGCAGCCACAGGAAACTCAAACAGTGGTGGAATGAGAAACAGGTTCTACCCTTCTCTGGCAGGACATGAGTCTCCGAGATTCTTGTGAGAACCTCCCTGCCGACCTCTGACCCTGAATCATATTGCTCATGAGTTGACAATTACTGGGAGCTTTCTGAGTGCCGGGCGCAAGCCAGTTTTGCAGCCCTGGCTAGAAGCTGGTCAGCTCCCCTTCTGTTGCAGTCGATGGAGTCCACACCCCCAACCACTGCCCTTATTGGGCACCATACACTGTCCCTAATCGCCCCCAGCCTGGTCCTACACAGGCAGAGACAGCGCATGCACCCGGAGCCTGCTGAAATCGTTCAGACAGGCTCGTCCTCAGCCTGCTCGCCTGCCTCACCCGTCCCTGCCGGCAGCTTATACAACAAAAGCACTTGCCTGTGGACTGCCACCCTGTCCTCATGACCGACCTCAGGGCTTGCCTAGTGGCCTGGTATGACACTCTGTGTTCTCCCCAGGGACCTGTGGGTAAAACAAAGCTGTAGCACTCTTTTCAGTTGTCCTTGCTTGGTCTGCGTCTGGCCTCACCCGACTCACCCACGGAAACACCGGGTGGCACGCTAACGCCCTCTGAATGCATTTACTCAGTTCACCCTCAGCACAGCCCAGTGAAGGAGGGACTATTATTGCCCTCACTTTACATGAGGAACCCAAAGTAAAGCGAGGGGAGGCAACCTGCCCACCATCACACAGATGGCAAGTGGGGGGCTGGGACCCAAACCTCAACAGCCAGGTGTGAGGCTGGGCTCCTCCCCACCACACCCCGCCCACAGCAGGGAGATGGCACTGCCACGTCCTAGCAGGGTGGGGTGCTCCAGGTTGGCTTTATTTTGACTTAGGTGCAATGAAGTCACATGGCCTGTGTAGCACTCCGTACTTCCCAAATTACATCTGTGCCCTCCCAGCATCATTAGGTGGAATCTAGAGGGAGCTGCTGCTGGAGAGACTGAGCAAAGCCGGGACCACCCTGAGATAGCAAGGCGACTTAAAACACCTAATCGACATTTAATTAAATTAAACATTCCCAGGCCAAATCCACGTCCCACACTGCCAGCTGGCTTTAGTCACCTCTCCCCTTTGGCTGTTCTGGCCAGGGAGTGCTCAGGGACGGCAGCTGGAGATGCCAGTCTGCCCAGACGGAGGTCCCTTCTGAGACAGATCAGGTCACCAGCAATGTTTGGCCTGGAGAGAGGGGAGCAGAGAAGATTCCAGAGACACCCTTGCTCCCACAGGGCAGCAGCAAGGTACGTGTAGTCCCTGTGGGCCTCTCCCAGGCTGTGGCCGTGACCTCTGGGTAGACAGAACTCATCTCTTCTTAACCTGGGGAGCCTCTGAAACAGTGCCTGAGACCAAAGCTTGTCTGCAAGTGGCTGGGATGGGATTCCAGAGAGCAGAAGGGACACACAGGGGAGAAAGGACTCCCACTGGAAAAGTGGGGCCTGGCCACTGCTCAAGGTGACTAGACTATAGTCCTCTAGGACCTTTAGAGGAACATTATGAAATGTCTCCAAATAGTCCACCCAGGGTCCAAAAATGAAGCGTTTCTCCAACAGTCGTCATCTCCCCTTGGTCCAGGCCTTGACCAATGAGGCTGAATGCCCCGTACTCCAAGCTGCCCACATGTGAGTATAGGGTAGGCAACAAGTATTCCTGGCACAGACCCAGGAACCCACAGACCCAAGTGAGGCCCTGTTAGATTGAACCAGTGCAGTCTAGGTCTGTCTGGAACTATTGCCACAGCATGGCTGGATATTGTGCCCAGGAAGTATCCAAGGCCTGTGTGGACTCTGAATGCCTCCGAGAGTAAACAGCATTGCAGCCCCTTCGTGTCCAGCAGGTTGGGGGATTGTCACCAGAAGCACAGGCCTGCATCACCCCGACCCCATCCCAGTGCTCACTAGTAAGCTGAGTATCCAGGATGTGGAGGACAGGAAACATCCACTCCTTCCCCTCTCCACACACCTAGCATTTCCAGCCTGGAGCATAACCCTGGCTGGCGAAGCGTCCGTAGTTCCCGAGGGTTCTGCGATTGCCATTGACGGACAGCACAACTGAGGTGTGTGTCCCAGCTAGAACGCAGAGTCCACATACCCAGAACAGAAGGCCGCCACCAGAAAGGTGCACTTATATATTGTTACAGAAAGTCCTTCTACATATTTTATGAACCTTCACAACAAATCCCACAAAGCAGGAATCATAGACTTTATCTTACACACGAGCAGACTGAGCCTCAGAGCAGTTCACTGATCTGCTCAAGACTCCAGGGGTCTTACACGCTAATGCTAGACATGCAGTCTGGCTCGTCTGACTCCAAATCGGTCCTTCTACAGCAAAAATCGGGCCTGGCCCATCAAATATTTTAACAGAGCAGCAGGTTGCAAGTTCCTTGAGAGCAGGGACATTTATTTGGCTCACAGAGTAGGTGCTTAAGCAGTACTAGTTGGATGCGTATTGAGAAGGAGTTTCTGCTTAGACACTGTGAGCTCAAGCCAGAAATGTGTCCTTGCGTTCCCGGTGCCCCGCAGGTAGCAGGTGCTCAATAAATACACACTTAATACATGCAGGGAGCAATGAAGTATCCCCTTGATGCTCTTTGGAAAGTTTCTCAAATGTACAGGAAGTTTCAAGTACAATACAAAGAGTTTTTCTCCTGAAGCATCTGGGAATGCAGAATGAGACCCACCGCCCCAAGCTCTTCAGCGTTTCCTGCAAACAAGGACCTTGCCCTGCACAAGCACGATACAGTCGCCAGCACCAGGAAGTCAGCACTGCTGCGTTACAGCAGGTGCTGTCTACTCCTCAGACACCAGCTGGGTTTCAACAATTGTCCCAATAATGTCCTTTCTAGGAAAAGAACCCAGTCTGGGTTCTCCCGCTGCATTTGGCTGTCATATCCCTGTGCTCCTCTTTAACCTGGAACAGCACCTGTATTTTAGTTCTCTTGTTGAATATTCTCAGTTTGGCTTTGTCTGATGCCTCCTCCTGATTGGGTTCATGTTGTGAATCTTTGTTGTCACCGTAGGGTGCTGGGCTCTTCCCATTATACCCTGTCAGGTGATAACAATGTAAATATGTTCCATTTCTGATGGTGTTCCGTTTGATCACTTGATTAACGTGGTGCCTGTCAGCCTTCTCTAATGTAAAGTGATTTTTCTGCATTGTAGACAACAATGGGGCAGCGAGACTTGAGACTGTGAGTGTCCCCTTCCTCCTCACACTTTACATTTGTACCAGTTTGGATATGCGGCTCCAATTTTCCCCTCTGGGCAACAATCATCACCGCTGTAGGGGTGAAAAGGGGGTGATCCTTTCCCTCCCCATCGTAACCGTTGCGGCTGAAACCCCTGTAATAAGATAGGTTAACAAAAGGAGAGCACAACAGATTCGCCTGATTGTAGTTTTACGTGACACGGGAGACTTCAGAAATTAAGACCCAAGCACACAGGGGAAGCCGCCTGATTTGATGCCTGGGTTCCATGAAGCAGAGACAGCCCTGCAGAAATATTACTGGGCAAAAATGGTGACAACAACAGACACTGGGGAAATCTAGTGAGGGCCGTCTGTTCAGAGTCCTCCTGGCCTCTCTGTCGTAGCATTTCTTCCTCCCAGGCATGGGTAGGGCCCCTCTGGAAGGAGAATCTTAATTTCTTCATGGCCAGCTCCTATACAGAAAGGTAAGGGGGTAGGTTAGAGTAATATTATTATATATTTTTAGGCTTTGTGGCTGGCTTTAGAGAAAGGGGGTCTAGTTTCTAAGACCCGCCTTGGGGAAGAGGAATTCTAGTTTACAGGGCTTGCCTTGGGGAATAGGAGGGGCTGAGAGACAGGAGGGCAGGAGAAGGTCAGAGAGACTCTTTCTGAGGCTGCTTCTGAGGCCTTCACTTTGGGACATTGTTGTCTAAGCCCCAGTGCTGTTATTGTTTATTTTATGCCCAAAGTGTCCCAGACTTGGCTGGTGGGATTCCCTCTGTTTGGTTCCTGCATCCCCATATTCACTGACTGGGCACCTCCCGGCTTTCCAGAGGCACGAGGTGCTCCAGGCTCCTCTTGCGCTTCCTGGCCCCACCTCAGGAATTGTGCACGTCTCCAGTGAGCCCCGATGTCTCTGAATGATGAGTGGTATTTAGGAGCCAAGATCTGGGTGCTAAATGTGCTCATTGCCTTTGAGTGTCACTGTTCCCAGGCCCTCGCAGCAGACAGCCAGTGCACACGCATGCACACACTTAGTCTGTATTTATTTCAACATCGGTCTGTGAATCGACAGCCGTGAAGTCATATCAATACAGCTGTCTTTAGTCCAACACCATAGGGTTCGTGCTAGTTTTCTCCCTTTCCTATTCATGGCTGCCTTCTCCCATGGTGAAAATCTGTCTCCCACCATCCTTAGTATACTGATTTATTTAGTCAGCCCCTCTGCATGTCGCCAATTCCTGTTCCTCCTCCTCTCCCATCAGATGCCTTCCCACCCCACTCAGACTCTGCCATCCTGTGCTGGTCTCCCCTCCCCACCCTGCTCAGGCTCCGGCTCTGCTCTGAGCCACTACAGCTCCCCACCCCCGACCCACCCCTCCCATTGCACAGAGGCCCACCTTCCTCAGCCCTCCTAATGCTTTTAGTATTGAATTGTTTAGGAAAGGGGGGAAAAAGAGCCCTACAACTGCTTTAAGACTGAGAGTGTGGGCTACTTCCACACACACGCCTTGCCCCAGGTTTTACAAGGACCCAAGACAGAAAGCAGGCTGGTGGGGAGAGTAAAAACAGCTACTTGCCAACAGGCAAAGCTTATTGATGGTGGTAGAAGTCAGGACACCTTTGGAGAGGGAGGAAGACCTGGAAAGGACACAAGTGGGCTTCTAGGGTGTTTATAATACCCTATAACTTAAACGCCACTGGCAAGTGAGGTTACAAACAATGACAAATGACATGTGGGTGTAGATTACAGCAGGGGAGACTGGGACTTTCCTACTTAGCGCACACATGAAAAGTTTGTGATAAAATCATGGATCAGATCTGGGACCACATAGCCATTTTACAGATGAGGAAACTGAGGCCAGAGAGAGCTAATGATTGGTCAACATCACACAGATGAGAGCTCAGGTTTCCTGACTCCTAAACAAGACTCTTCCCACTACAATTTCAAAATGAATACATTTTTGCCTTAAATTTTTCTTCCATTTTCCCCCACTACACTCTCGTCTCAAGTCTTCTTCCTCCAGTCCAGCCTTGTTTGTAAGCAAACTGTTTATTTATGTATTATATACTTAGTGAAAAGTAGACGATCCTAACTGCTCAGCTCAATGCATTTTCACCACCACCCAGATAAGGGAACAGAACTACAGGAGAACAGAGAAGCCCCCTGTGCCCAACTCCCAGTTACTACCCACCTCTTCCCCAAACAGAAGGCTGTGTTTTGTCATCATCATTTAGTTCTGGCTGTTTTTAAAATTTGTGTAAACTAAATAACAGCATATGTATTTATATGTGTATTTTTGCATGTGCATTTGGTTTCTTGCACTCAACATCCTGTGTGAGATTCACGTTGTCGCAAGTAGCAGTTTACTCATTCCGGTTGCTGTAGGGTTTTCCATCGTGTGACTGTGCCATAATTTATTTACCCACTCAACCGCGGATGGACCTTTGGAGTGTTTCCAGCTTTTCTTGACTACAAATAGTGCTGCTATGAACATTCTTCTGCATGTTTCTTACTGTATCCAGTAAGAATGTAGCATTTCTTTGGGGTATAAAGTTAGGAGTAGAAATGCTGGGTTATAGGGTATAATTATGTTCAGTTTTAGTAGACACTGCCAGTTCTCCAAAGTTGTCATATCAATTTACATCAGACCATCAGTGTCTGAGAGTTCCACTTCCTCCACATCCTTGCCAGTGCTTGATATTTTCAGTCTTAAATTTTAGCCACTCCGGTGAGTATGTTGTAGTATTTCATTGTGATTTTAATTTGTATTTTCATAATAACTGATGAGATTTTGCCTCTTTCCATGTTTTTGGTGGCAATTGGGAAACCCTTTTTTGTAGATTTCTTGTTCAATTCTTTTGCCCGCTTGGGGAGTGAGGTGGGGATTGTCTATCCTTTAATAATTGTTTCTTGATGTTCTTTATACATTCTTGATACCTGTCATATGTATCGCCAATATCCTTTCCCCTTTTATCATCCGTACAATGATGTCTTCTGATAAATAGGCATTCTTAATATTAATGTAGTCCACAGGTTCTCAGCAGGGTTATATTGCCCTCATGGGGTGAAAATTGGTTCTTAGGGGCATGGAAAATCTTAGATATTGGAACTGGTTTGTGGCCCTCCAAAGGGCCACAGTGCATGAACAGATATACAGAATATCTACGGTATTAAAATTTTATGAGGCAGGGGCTGGGGAGATTAGGGTTAAAAAGGTCTACAAAGGCTTCTTAAAGACAATAATTCTAAAAGGTTGAAAAACACCGATATGCTGTAATGCATCCATAATTGTCTTTTTGAGGTCTGTTAATCTTTGCACACACCAAAGTCTTGAAGATACAATGGCTCAAATCTTAACAATGAAGAATATAAGTGTGGGAATCATATTCTTATTGCCCATCTCAGGGAGCAAGCTTTCGATGTTTCATTATTAAATATGAATTAAATATTTCTTCTTGTTTTAATTTTGATAGGTTACAGGTTTTTTAAAGGAATTTATAAATTTCACTTGTATTATCAAATGTGTTGGCATAAAGTTTTTAAATAATATCTTCTTTTAAAATTTTTTTAATGTTTATGGCATCAATAAACAGCAATGTGTCCCTTGTCATTGTTTATATAGATCATTTGTGGATTTTTCTCTATCAGTCTTATCAATTTTATTCATCTTAACTAAGAAATCATTTTTGGTTTTGTTGGATTTTTTCCAATTGTGCCTTTATTTCTGTTACACAGTACTGCTCTTAATTTTATTGTTTCTTTTCTTCCATTTCTTTGGGTTTAGCTTGTTGATTTTCAGCCTTTTTTTTCCCCACCCACTATTTGCTTTTATGGCCAAAATTTCCCTGTAAGCTTGGTAGCTTCATCCTACAAGTTTTGATATGTCCTTTTTTTTTTTTTTACTATCACTCATTTTAAAATAGTTTCTATTTTCCATTGTAATTTCCTCCTTGAGCCATACATTATTTGCAAGTGCATTGCTTGATTTCCAAACATTTTGAGATAATCTAACTATCTTTCTCCTATAGCAAAACTCAGTTCTACTGTAGTCAGAGAATATTCATGGAATTATTTCAGTTCTTTGAAATGTATAGACACTTCTTCATGGCCTAGTATAAGTTCTGTTCATTAGATGTTCTCTGTGCTCTTAAAAAGAATATATATCCTGAGGTTATTAGGTATAGAGTTTTATATTTGTAAATTTGGTCAAGTTTATTAATGATGTTGTTCAAATCTTCCTCCTTACTGATTGTTTTGCTTGTTTTATCAATTACCGATAAAAGTATATCAAAGTCTCCCACTTTAATATGTTTGTGTCCCATGTGAAGAGCATATAATTGCTTTTTGTTTTTTTAATCCAGCCAAACAATCTTTACTTCTACTTGAGTACATGGATCATTAAATTTAATGTAATGATCATTTTGATTTATCTTCTTACTATTTTTCTACTTGCGCCATCTATTCTATGTTCAATTTTCTCTGGTCATGCCTTGTTTTAGATTATTTAGTTTTTCTTTTCCTATTTTAACTCTCTAATAAATTGTTAGTACATATTCTTTAGGTGGTTATCCTCGAGATTATTACTTGCATTTTAGATTTATTAGAATCTAACATAAATTAGGATTTTCACCTTTTCCCAGATAATGTTAGGATATTAGAATACTTTAATTCCACTTACCCTTCTCCTACCTTTTTTGTTATCATGCATTTAACTTCTACATCTATATTAAACTTGATAAAATACTATTCTTATTGCTTTACAGTTGATAGTAATTTAAATTTACTAACCTATTGACCATTTGTACTGTTCTTCATTTCGTCCTTCATTTCTCTTTCTTTCATCTGGGGTCATTTTTCTTTTGCCTTAAGAACGTCTTTTATTACTTCTTTTAGTGAAGTTCTTCCGGCAATAAATTTTCTCAGTTTTTGTTTATTTGTAAATGTCTTTATTTTGCCTTCATATTTGAAGACTATTTTTAACTGTGTAAATAATCCTAGGTTAACAAGTTTTTCTTCTGGCACTATGAAGATGTTTCTGGTTTTCTTCTTTCAGTATTTTGCAGGTGTCTCCAGTTCTTTCACTGTCACTGGTCTGCTGTTGGATGGGTTGAGAAGTTAGCCGTCGGTCTCAGTGTTGCTCTTTTGAAGGCAACATGTCTGTTTTTTCATGTAGATGCTTTTGATTTTTTCTTCATCATTGCTTTTCAGTGATTTTACTTTAAGTGTGTAAGTGTGGTTTTTCTTTGTATTTATCTTTTTTCCTCTTTAATCTATCATCTATATTTTAATGTTTTTAGATGATTTTTAAAATTTATTCTTGGCTATTTTCTCTTAAACTACTGTTTCTGCCCATTCTATCTTTTCTCTTCCTTGGAAATTTCCAATTGTGTATATATTAAAAACTTTTCATCTAGTGTGCTCTTTTCTGTACTTTTCCATTCTTTTTGATATCTGCCCTTTAGTCTATTGTCTGCCTCTGGCAGATCTACTTCCAGCTCACTAATCTTCTCTTCAACTGTGTCCAGTCTACTCTTTGAACCATCTGTTGACTTCATAATTTCAATCATTGCATTTTTCAGTTTTATAATTCTACTTAACCCTTTTTGAAGATTCTGTTTCTATCATGAGATTTTCTATCTTATCTAGTTTCTTTAATATAACCATAGTTATTTAAAGTCTGTGTCAGATAATTCCTATCTGCATCACCTATTCGTATATTTCCATTACCTGTTTTTTTCATGGTTCTGTTTCTTCATACGTCTGGTAGTTATTTCTTGGATGCTGAATATTGTATATATAATATTGCGGAGGCTCTGAAGGATGTTTTATCACTCTAAAGAAGACTCACTCTATGCTCTGGCAGGTGAAAAGAATGACATCACCTCAGTGCAACATGGATTAAGTTGTTTGCAGTCCTTGCGAGCTTCTCTTTATTGCCAGTTTGCTCCAGCTGCTAGTATATAGATCTTCAAACATCCTAACTGAGATCCTGAGGCATTTTCTAGGAACTCCCACCTGCCTCCTTGAAGAGGTTACTGAACTCCAGTTTTTGTTCCACACTGAGAGACTTATGAAAGCTTTGCTCTGCATTTCAGCCTCTTTCTGCTTAACTTCTGAGACTCTAGCTTTGTATAGCTTAATTAGGAAAGGCGTTGTGTTAGTCCATTTTGTGCTCCTGTAACAGAACACCTGAGACTGCATAATTTATAATGAATAGAAATTTATTAGCTCACAGCTCTGGAGGCTGGGAAGTCCAAGATTGAAGGGCCAGCATCTAGTGAGAGCTTTCTTGCTACACCATCCCATGATAGAAGGTAAAAGGGCAAGAGAGGGCAAGCACCAATCTCACAATGAGGGTAGAGCCCTCATGGCCTAATCACCTCTTAAAGGTCTCATCTTTTAATAGTGTTACAATGGCAATTAAATTTTAACATAAGTTTTGGAAGGAACAAACATTTAAACCATAACATTCTACCCCTGGTCCCCAAAACTCATGTCCTTCTCACACATCAGATACATTCATTACATCTCAATAGTCCCAACAGTCTTCACTTGTTCCAGCACCAACTCAAAAGTCTAAAGTCCAGAGTCTCATCTAACTCAGATTTGGTTGAGACTTGGGGCATGATTGGTTCATCCTGAGGCAAATTTCCCTCCAGTTTGAGTCTGTGAAATCAAACAAGTTATTTACTTCCAAAATACAAAGGTCCGGGCAGATACCAGCCTGAGCAAGAACAAGACCCCATCTCCACTAAAAATAGAATAAATTAGCCAGGTGTGGTAGCACACACCTGTAGTCCCAGCTACTGGGTGGGCTGAGGCAGGGGGATCACTTGAGCCCAGGAGTTTGAGGTTGCAGTGAGCTATGATGACACCACTGCACTTTAGCCAGGGTGACAGAGCAAGACAAGATGGGATAGGTGTGAGATAGACATTCCCAGTCCAAAAGAGAGTAATAGGCGAGAAAAAAAGGGCAACTATTCCCAAGTAAGTCCAAAGCCCAATAGAGTTTAAACCTTAAAGATCCAGAATAATCCTTGACTCTATGCCCCACCTCCTGGACACACTGGGGTGGGGGTTGGGTCTCCAAGGCCCTGGGGGGCTCCACCCCCATGGCTTTTTTGGTAACAGCCCAATGACCACTCTCACAGTTGCAGTTGGGTGCCTGTGGCTCTCAGATTGGCATTCCATGTAGCTCTACAGTTCTGGGTCCTAGTGAGGACTCTGCAGCTGCTCCAACCCCCAGTTCTACTGGGCACTGCCCAATGGGTCCTCTTTGCAGTATCTCTGCCCATGCAACAAACAAGCTTCTGCTGGGCCCCCAGGCTGTCCACAAGGTCCCTTGAAAGCTAATGGGGAAAGCGCTGCCCCGCAGCTCTTGCACTCTGCCATACACCTGCAGACTCAGCACCATGTGGATGATGCCAACGTGAGGCTGCCAACTTGAGGCTGCCAACATGATGCTACAGACATTTGCCACCAGTGCCTTCCTAGGCTGTGGCCTGAGTCACACCTGGGGCCACCAAGGAGCAAGCACTGCATGGGAATACAGAGAGCAGAGACCTGAGGAGGCCACAGGGAACCCCAAGGTCCCAAGGGTGCCCTAAGCCTCTCTTTTGACCTATTTTCTTCCTGCAGGGCTTGGCGCTCTGGCCTGTGATGGGAGGGGCTGCAGCAGTGATCTCTGAAGTGACTTCAGGGTCATTCTCCCTTGTATTGATGCATGGCCTCCGACTTCCTTCTACCCACCCTAATCTCCTTATCAAACAGTTGCTTGACCACACTCTTAGTTTCCTCTCCAGAAAATTGTCTTTCATCCTCTACCAGTATGTGGCCAGGATGAAAATCCCTAACTTCTGTTTCCCTTTTAATTGTAAATTCCACCTTTAAATTCTTCCTTTCTTCGTGTATTTTTCCATATATAGTTAAAGAAGCCACACAGCATTAGATATTTCTTCTGCCAGATACCCAGTTGAGCAGTCCCCAACCTTTTTGGCGCAGGGCCCAGCTTCATGGAAGACAACTGTTCCACACCAGCCAGGTGAGGGCAGAGCTCAGGCGGTGATGCTTGCCAGGTTTCTAACAAGCCAAGCCGAGCCACTGCCCTGCGTCACTGCCCTTAAATTCTGCCTTTCACAAAACCCCTGGGTGCCAACACAATTTAGCCAAGTTCACTGCTACTTTATAAAAGGATGACCTTTCTTTCAGTTTCCAATATATTTTTCCTCAATTTCCATTTGAGACCTCATCGGAACAGCTTTTACCATCGTATGCTTGTTCTGATCGCGACCACCTGGGTACCCTCTAGGACATTCCAAGCTTTCCCTGCAGCTCTCTTCTTCTGAGCCCTTAACAAAGGCGCCCTTGACACTCCAGCCACTGGATCACTCCAGCGATCTAGGCTTTTCTTGCCCACCCTCCACGTTCTTCTTGCCTCTCCCGTTACCCAGTTGCAAAGCCATTTTCACATTTTAAGGTTATTTGTTCTATAATAGTAACAGCCCCACTGCTCTAGTACCAATTTTCTGTGTTAGTCTGCTTTGTGCCGCTATAACAGAATACCTGAGGCCAGGGAATTTATAATGAACAGAGACATATGGGCTCACGGTTCTGGAGGCTGGGAAGTCAAAGGCTGAGAGGCGAAGCTCTGGCAAAGGCCCCCTCGCTGCCTCGTTCCATGTTGGAAGGCGGGAGAGCAAGAGGGGAACAAACTCGCCCTTTCACAATGACATCAATTCCACCTGTGCAAGTGGAGCCCTTATGACCTCCTACCGGTCCCATTTCTCCTCACGGTTACAATGACACTTACGTTTCAAGGTGAGTTCTGGTGGGCACGAACATTCAAACCACAGCAGACCTCAAATACCAGTGCTGAGTATTAGGCTCATTTCTCTTAAGGATCTTAGTCTTCAAGCCCTGGCCACCTTGGAAATACCTCCACTTGTATCTTTCCACTTGGGAGATCACCTTATGCTCTTCTTCTGATTTTCTGCCTCTTGGTGGCCTCCCCCGCCCAGCTTCTTTGCCTCCTGCCCTGCACCAATAAGCAACAAATTCACGTAGGTAAAAGCCATATGTAGCAATAAACTTTCCTCTCTACAGTATCAGGTCCCTCAGCTTTTAGTTGTTTGACAGATGCCCTGTGCTTTTCAGCAGAAATTTGTATTCTCTCAGGCTCTTCCAGTTGTTCTCAGCATACTTGTCAACCTGCTACAAGCTACCTATTGTGGATGGAAGTGAAAAGATCTCTACTACCTGGGCTCCTAAGGATCTTAAAACGTGACTTTACTGAGTTGGTCTCCTGCTCAGTGGCCTTCGATGTTTATTTCTCATCACTCTGAGTTTAAACCTCACTGTCCTCCCATCCCAGGCCCTTCCCAACCTGGAACAATTCAACGATCTGAACTTGTTTTCCACAAATCTTCATCGTGGATCTTTCATGTCTGTTAGGGCAGATTCTTCACTCATTCTTTAAGCACATGGTTTTTCGTGATACTTGTGTGATTTGGGGCAAATTGCCCAACTCCCTGTACTTTAGTTTTCTTGCTTATAAAATGCGGATATAAGCACCTACCTCTTAGGGATATTATGCAGATTAAACAAGCTAATGTAGGAAGAGTATTTTGAAAAGCACCTAGCACTTAATAAGTATTGGCCATTGTTCCAACCTACAGATTTCTCTCTTCCTCTCTTTCCCCAGTGAAAATGTTCTCCCCATTTTTCCACTAAGCCATTCGAATTAGTGGAAATTTAAATTCCTCGTTCTTCAAGATCCAGATTAATTATTATGCTATTTATGTAGAAAAACATCCTCTATCTAAATTCCTATAACACTTACAGGTCTGAACCACGCGCCTTCACTCTTATGTAACAGCTGTTGTCACTGTTCTTTACAACGCTACTCCCAGGTTTCTAGTCAGCCTGATTACACTAATGGAAAATAGCATGTTTCTGATAGCAGTTCTGATGAAGGGCCTCATTTAAAATGTTAAGCAGTTTAAAATCTATGCCAGGGTTTCTAAATGTTTGCTGCACACTTGAATCACTGGGGTTTAAAAAACGTCCCAATACCCAGGCCAATCCCATACCCCGAACCAGTTAAAACAAAGTCTGGGGTGGAATGCGGGCCTGACTACATTTTAAGTTTCCCAAATTTTCACTAAGGTTGAGAACTACTCCTCTCTTCTGAAAGTAAGAGGAATAATTTAACTGGCACGAGCCTCTGAGCAACATCTTGAAGGTGTCTTCTGGGTAGAAACGTGGTGGTGAAGGAAGGAGACTTGGAGTTCCAGAGAGAGGGAGCAGCCTGTGCAGGGCACGGCGCTGTGGGAGACCGCATCATGCCGCCGGAGTGGTGTGGTGCTCAAAGTGACTCTGGCAGAGGGAATGGGGAGGAGAGGGGAGAGACGAGCAGCTTGAGTCAACACATAAGAGTTTTGAATCTTTTGGGGTTTGGGGTCAGGTAGTGACCAAATCTGACTCATGGGTTGCAAAGACCCTTTTGGGGAAAAAAATGGGAGGATATTTGGAGGAAAGAACTAGACTGGAAAGGATAGGATACAAATTAAGGAATTTTTCCAAGGTCCCCTTGCAAGATGATCAGGGTTTGGACCAAGGCAATGAGACATGGAGGAGGCATTCCGAAGTCAAAATCCCTCAAGTTCACCTTACTCAGTGCAGAGCTGCCCTTGGGTACTCTCCCAGGCACAGATGAGCAGCATGCCCACTTCTTGTGCTTCTCAAGAAGGGAACCTCCCAGTCACCACTCAGAATCCTGTGAAGTCCCTTGCTCTGCCCACCCCAACTCCCCACCACTCCTTTCTAAGTCACCTTCCACATGGCCCCACTTGCATTGTGCCCCTAAGGCAGCTGGGAGATGTTCTCTCCTGCAGGGATGATCATGGTCCCACTCCCTGCCCAGGGTTCCACCTTTCACACCAATCCTGAGCTCAGACTCCACATGTGGACACCACTGCCCTCTGCCCCTCTTTCTTAGGCATTTGGAGATAAGAAATGTTCCACTGTCCTATTATTATCACTCTGAGCTTTGAGGCTGCCTTCTTGAGACTCCTGGTCTCCTTTCCAGTGGTCCCAGGCAGCCCACCCATCGTCATCCCTTCATTCAACTTTCCCCTTTACTCCCCTCCTTCTCCCCATAACATGCTCTCCTGGAAGAAGTATGATCTTTGGAGTTGGACAGACCAGGGTTTGAATCCTAACTCACATTTACTTGGGCAACCTACCAGGTGCCTGAGTTCACTATCTTAGGTGATAAAATAAAGACAGCACATTTTGTCTCCTAGAGTTTTTGTAGGGAATAGTTGATAAAATCTGCCCAAAGCACATAGCCGGAGCCCGATTATCTCTTTCTCCCTACAGAGATCAAAATCCTGTTCATTTTGCTGTTTCCTCTTCCCTTCCCCCTCCCTCCTCTCACTCCTTCCTTCCTGCTCCCCTGGAAAGATTTACTGAAAAGAACTCTGAGGCTCCAGCCTTGTCTCTGCCGCTAACCTAGTAGCAAGACCTTCAGCAAGTCACTGGCACCCTCTGAGCCTCAGTCTCTTCATCTATAAAGTGAGACACGGAAGGAGAGGGCCTCCAAGGGCCTGTCCCCTGACACCGCTGTGCTGTGAAGCAGGTCTGAAGTCCCATCTCCTTCACAGGGTCTTTCGCACTGTGCACACGGCAGCAACTCTTTCTCCTGCACCGCATTCCGCTGCCGTGTCGGAACATGTCCCTTCTGTTTTATTTTTGCTCTTCACATTGGAAATGTTTATCATTAAGGATTTATGTCAGAATGGCTGTGGGCAGGGTGGTAAAATTATTTCTGCATGTTGAAAGGAAGAGTCTTAGCTCTGCAAGAGCAAAAATGTTGCCCTGGAGGGGAAACGCTGTCCTTGGCGGGGTTGCGTCCTCCCCAGGCCCAGCCTCGCAGGAGCCTGATGACAGTGCTCAGCCGCTCCAGACACAGCAAGCAACACTGCCAACCTCCTCTCCCCAACCCTCCCTCCTTCCTCAGTGCGGGCTCACAGAGACACAAAACTATTTAACCCAATTCATTTCAATTTACAGATTCAACATAATCCACTTATATGTTCATGCATTTTCTTTCATTTAACAAATAGTTATTGAACATCTATAATGTGTGAAGTACTGTGCTGAGCTTTAAGGCTGTAAACATGAATAAGACAGCGTTTGCTGTCCAGGAATTTACTGTCTATTTAATTCACTCACTTAACAAATGTCTTGTTATTTTGCATCATGCAGGACTCTCTGGAAGCAGTGAGTATGGAATGAGAGATGTTTGTCAGGGACCGAAACCTGTGAGAGGAGGAAGGAAGGAAGCAGGACTGGGCCGAAGGGGAAGCTGAACCTTCCGCGGGCCTGACTGACCCCCGGAACCCAGTGCGGTGAGAATCACATCAGGGTCATCCCATCACGGCCCAGACGTGGGTCTTTGTGCCCCTGTGTGTTAGTTTTCTGGAGCTGCCATAGCAAATTATTGCAGACTGGGTAGCTTAAAACAACAGAAACTTACTCTCTCACATTTCTAGAAGCCAGAAGCCCAAAACCAAGGTGTTGGCAGGGCCCGGCTCCCTCCAAAGGCCCCAGGGAAGAATCCTTCCTGCCTCTTTAAGCTCCTGGTGGCTCCAGGCTCTCCTGTCTTCTCATGGCCTCCTCCTCTGTGCGGCTGAGTCTCAAATTTCCCTCTCCTTTTACATTTTCGTTTTGGTTCATTTGTTTTTTAAAGTCTTTATTTTTTTTAGAGCAGTTTTAGGTTCACAGGAAAATCAAGAGGCCGATACAGATTTCCCACATACCCTCTGCCTCGACATGGGTGCAGCGTCCCCAGCATCAACACCCCCACAAGACTGGGACATTTGTTGCGACTGATGGGCCCACAGCCAGGCGTCATTATGGCCCCGAGCCCACAGGGGACGTTAGGGTTCACTTTTGATTCTGTGCATTCTGTGGGTTCAGGTGAATATGTAATAATGTGTATCCGCCATCCACTGTCTTTTTTATAAGGGCACCTGTCGTTGGATTTAGGGAGCACCCTAAATCCAAAATAATCTCACCTCAAGATCCTTAACTTTGTTGTATCTGCAAAGATCCTTTTTCCAGATAAAGTCACATTCACTGGTTCTGGGACTTAGGACGTGGATCTGTGTTTTTAGGGCCACCATTCAACCCCCTACACCCTGTTTCACTCAGTCACCAAATGTGGACTGCCCCAAAAAGGGTGACCTTCAGGGATAGCACCCTCTGCAGCAGAGGCTGACATGCACATGCGCACAAGCTTGTCCCTGGAAGGGGGTCTGGATGCTGGGTGTTCTGTCTACTGCATATCGCCAAGGTCTGTGCTAGGAACCAAAGGCAAAGTGGTAACTAAAATTGGACAGAGTCCTTTTCCTTGCCATCCATGCAGTCTAGCAAGAGGAGAAAAGTATTGATCAAATAACCTCACAAGCACAGGCGAACTGGCTTCAGTGGGAAGTGCTACCAAGAAGAGGTTCACATGACCATAAGTATCTGCGGTGGGGAGACCTGCTGCTTTCCCTAAGATGTAGAACAGTATGTAGGACAGAGGGAACAGCATGCACAAAGGCCCGATCAGCATGCATTCAAGAAAGTCAAAGAAAGCCAGCACACTAGAGTCAGACAGCAAACAGGAGCAAGGCGGCGGGAGCCTGAGGAGGTGCACAGGGACCAGTCCAAGTGAGGGGCTTCAGGACATGTAAACGGTTTGATCTTCATCCTTAGAACAGCAGAACTTGATTAAAGAGTTTCAAGAAAGGGAGTGTTGAGTCAGAGGTCAAAAATGACCAGAGCAAATCGCACTGGCGGAGAGATGCACGCTGCCACGTGGAGCCAGACTGAGAGAGGGAAGAGAAGCAGCAGGGAGGCCGGCGGGAGGCTGGGCAGCAGGCGTCTAGCCAGGAGCCGACGGGACCTAGGACTGGGGTGACACAGAGGAGATGGAGAGAAACCGATGGATTCCAGAGAGATTCAAGAGATATTTAACAGATCTGGTGAAGGACTTGGCTGTGGCCATGAAGAACAGCCGTCGGGGATGACTCCTGGGTTTCTGCTGCTGCAAGGGGATAAGGAAGGTGACCCTGCTGAGACAGGGAGCATGAGAAAAGACCCTGTGTGAGCAAGGATAGAATGTTCAAGAAGCTGGAATGTGTCATTCCTTGTGGGACTAAGAGGAGACCAGGGGGTTCAGAGGGAGGTTGAGCATTCTTCTGCCTCCCTCCCCACTGCCAAATGCAAACCTGCACCTCCTCGTCCTCGTGCGTACACCTCTGCCTTTGAGATTCATTCTTCCTGTCTACGCCTGTCACCGCCCTGCCCGATCACCGGCACCTACTGACTCACCTCTTGGTCCCGACCTACGTTCACTGAGGATGTTGGCTGGTGGCCCGGTCTTTCTCTCTACTTCATGTCATGCTGTCATCCTGGGTCACCTCCTTGTTTATGTGTAACAGATTCCCGGATCTCCCTAACTCCCTTCATCTCAGCCACTCGCACCCAGGGACACCCCTTGTCCTCGTCAGCCCCACATCGGATCTTAGACTTCATACTCCCCTCTCTGAATAATCTTCCGTTCTTCTAGCTCATTCGTCATTTAATCCCATAACCCCTGTTCTTCTGTTTTTTAACTTCTTAATCCAAAATGTGCTTATCAGGAGGGTTTTCCGCTCACCTTGGTTCAGTGTGCTTTCCATGCTGCTTTCTCCTGCAGGAACACCTCTGTAAGCCTCGCTTTTCCTCCCGTGGGCTGGCTGAGGACAGCGGAGCAGCCAGCACACAGAGCTACTGTTTGTGCACGGCCAAAGGCCATGCTGGTTTCACAGAACCCTAGGCACTGCATAGCCAGGAAGTAGGAATGGGACTCTGCGCCAGGTGGTTCTCCTCGTGTTTCCTCTTCTCCTCTTCTGGAGAGGGATGAAGGGGATCCTTTGCAAGAGGCATGTTCTTGTGGAGAGGTCACCACTGCCAGAAAGGCTATTCTTAATCCCTTTGTTTTTCCTAGTTAACCCATTCCTAGCCTCCCTGCCTTCCCTTCCAGCTTGCACAGAGTGATTTATCTCCATGGTAGGTAGGCTCGATGAAGTATTTGGGTATTTTAATTGTAGTACAGGAGAAATGAAAATGTGTTTATATGCTAAGAGGAAAGGGCTTACAAAGAGAGAGAGGTTGAAGTTATAAAAAAGGGAGTGATTGCAACTAAATGTCCAAAAAGAAACGAGTAATGCAACAAATAATGTACTTTACCTCACTGGGATGTTTTGCATACACAGAAAACAGAAACACAGAATTGTTATACTATGTGGTTATAACTACATAAACAATGTGTACATAAGCATAAAGTTTAGAAAGGAAAAGAGAAAAATAAAAAATCCTCATGTGAGTGGAGTAGGATTAAGGCCAAGTATTTTCTTTTTAAATTCTCATTATTATTGTAAAAATATTTAATAATAAGAAATGCCTTTTGGAAAAGAAGAATGGATCCTATCTAAATTTTTGAGTAGGGATGGAAATTCTAGCTGTATAATATGGAGGTTAAAAGACAGATGACTGTGAGTTCACAGCTGGCTACACCACTTGCTTAGTCACCAAAACATCTAAGCTTCAGTTCTCTCAAATATGTAAAATGGGGATAATAATAATTATTCTTTCGTAATTGTGAGGATTAAATGAGATAAAACATGTCCTTATGATCTGCGGCACACAGGAAGTGCTAAGAGAATGTCACTATTACTGCTGCTGTTGTCAGCGCTGCCAGTGCTCTGAGTCAGCTGCTCTTGTCTCGGGATGTTTTCACTGCAATTACAGGTTGGCACAGTGGAATGAAAAAAGGACATACCACGAAGCTCTGTCTCTGATTGAGCTATATAAACTTAAAGGAGTTAGTTAACTTTTCTGAGACTCAACTTCTACATTTTTTTTTAAATCACAATTTTAAACCTGCTTTACAAGATCTAGCCAGGGCTTGTCTCGCCAACCTCATCTCAGCTCCCAAATCCCAAACTAACTCCTTCTGCTTATCCTTTAGGTTTGTTTCCTCATTTTCTGCCATCTGTTGGATTAATGCAGTTTTCTTTATTCTCTTATTACAATTCTACTTATTTATAAATTATATACTCTAATACTATTAATGTTTGATATGAATATAATGTTTTAGCTACTGTAAGCACTTTTCATAATACATGTAGCTGTTGTCCAATACTTTGGTTTCACTGTTTTTATACCCCGCCCAATTAACCATTATTATTTTTCCTGTTTTATGTAGTCAGTGTAAGATATATTTACCTACAATGGCATGTAGACTGACTTACACATTAACCATTGGCAATGGAATACTGTTTTCAAAGCGACAAGGGAAAATCACCATAAACCTAGAATGCTACATACCATTCTTCTGAATGTATCCTATTTTTCTCTCTGGTTGTTTCAAAAATATTTTTGCCTTTTGTGTTCTATAGTTTTACTATACTGTGTCTGGGTGTGGATTTTAATTTTTTAATTATGCTATATACTCACTGTGCTCCCTGTATCTAAGGATTCATATTTTTATCCATTCTAGAAATCCTCTTAGAACATTATCTCTTCCAATGGAGAATTTTCTCCATTCTCTCATTCTAAAATCCATAACAAATGTAGCTTAGCATTCTTAGTCTATTCTCCATGTCTATTAGCTTCATTTTCCTATTTTTCATTTCTTTATCTTTCTGAACTTCATTCTCTTTAATTTACTTGGCCCTGTCTTCCAGTTTACTAATTGTCTCTTCAGTAGCCTCTAATCTACCTAATTTATCTTACTCTCAATGACTATAAATTTTATTTCAAAACATCCTATTTATCTCTATTTCAGGAAACCATGTTTTTTGTCTCATGTTTTTCATCCTCATTTTGTGTATTTAATCATTTTAAAAATATTCCTCTTACAGGCTTTTCAGAATATACTATTGCCAAAGTTCTTAAGGATTCAACTCTGTTGTTGGTCAGGTCCCCTCTCTCTCCATTTCATCTATTTCTCCTAATATCTTGCTTCTTTGTTTGTGTAGTAATTTTGGACTGTGAGCTCATCTTTAGTAATGATTTATTTATGGAAATTTGTGGAAGCCTGGATTATATCAATATTTATGTAAATGTGAAAGGAAGAGCATATGTCCTTCTAAAAAATTTATGCTTTTGCCAAAAATATCAGCCTGGGACCACTTTTTTATTTGTTATTTTTATATATATATACAAACGTATATATACAGATATTATTTTTATATTTGTTAATATTCCCCAAGGAGGAAGATTATGTATATTTGTTTAAACCCTGAATCTTCATAGGATCTTTAGTTATGAATTTTCAGGGGATTTACTACCCTCCACCAGAAGCTTAGCTAAGGCAAATATGTGTTCTTAGAATTTAGGCAAAGATAAATAAATGCTCTCATCAATTCCCTTTACCTGCCAGCATATTTTTTAAAATCTATTCTTTCGCTGATAATGTAACTCTATGAGAGTCCTGGGTTACATGAGAGTCTCTGTTGTAAGTGCCCAAGGTTCTGTTTCCTGAACCAGCATAGACATTTCAATCTAAGATATGGTTACCAAGATGGTAACTGATGTTCTCTCTAACCCCTATACTCTATTCCCACCCCAAGCCCCAGACAGTGTCAGTTTATACTTCCCAGTCTTGTTTTTACTTTCTTCTTTGCCTTGAGGACCTGAGGATTTCTCTATTTCTTCTTTGCAAGCTCACTATGCATTTAAAAAGATGTTCACTATATTTTGTTGAGTATTTCTCCTTAACAGCCCTCAACATTATTGTAATTAATTAATTACATAATTTTTATTTGGTGTTTATGTTATTCATCGGTCCGAAGTTCCATAAGGGCAAGGATCGTATCCATTCTGCTTAACAGTAAACCTCCAGGAAGGACCCAGCATACTGCCTGATACACAATAGATCACAAATAAATGCGACATGGATGAAGCTGTGAGATTTAAATGAGAAACTGTGTGAAATTAGCATAAAATAGGTGCTTAATTACTAGACGGCGTTTATTCGTAGTGTCTTTTACTATCTTATTCATTTATATAGATCCTCACTTCTGGAAAAATTAAAAACTCCCATGGTAACACCTCATTATCAGCCAACACGCTGTACACTACAATCTCTCCTCCACTCCCTCAAGCCAGTTAGATTTGGAACAACTGCAAGTGTGTAGGTTAAAATGCTATTCCTCACATTTGGGTCCTCTTATATTTTTTCTGGTGCATTGGCCCGGAAGGCTGGTGGGGGCATGGGAAGCAGAGATAGGCATTCAAGCCTGTGGGCTGGCTCCTCTGACCTGTATGCCGGTATCTTTCCTTCAGTCTTCCTGCCCTCTCCCAATCCGCTGCTTTCTCCAGCACGCCTGAGTTGTTATATGACCAACACAGAACTAAGTGCAAAAAAAGACCTAGGTTCTAGTCCAAGGTCTGCTTCTGACAAGCTGTGTGATCTTGGGAAGTTCTTTGTCTTTAGTTACTAATAAGGCAAATGAAACATCTGGACTCCATTGTATCTAAAGATCTTCCCTAATACAAATAGTTTATGACTTACGCTAAAATGTTTTGCCTGTCAGACTATCTTCACCATTCTGTCACTAGCAAATCAGCATGTTTTCTTTCTCCAGCTTAGTTTTCTACCTTATCACCCTCTCTGTGCCAGTTACCTGTCTCCTTCCCATCCCCACCTTCACCTCTGGCTTATTTCCTACTATAACAAGTAAGCTACTTGAGGGTGGAGTAATATCTGTATCAGATTAATCAATGGTTATCATTATTATGATAATAATTACACCCTTATTTTCACCCTGATCCTTTTAGCTCAAATTAATCCTGCCCTACCCTCCTAAGTTGACAAGTAAATAATTCCTGGACTCTCCTAATTGAGGGATTTGTATCTCCCAAGTGTCTCACACTCCCTGTGACACCTTGTCAATATCCTTCCTGGTTTACCAAGGAGTTGACAGGGGCACAGATGAAAGAGGAGGCTCTTTCTGAGCCTTGTAAAGATTCAGTAACTTCCTCTTTTTTTTTTTTTTTTTTTTTTTTTTGATTATGGTAGGTAGCAATGAATGATCTGGAAGGAATATTTGACTGGGTTTTGGTAATTCTCGGATTAGTCTTACTGGAAATATCTTGGTATCCTTGGGCAAGTCACTTCACCTCTCAAAGCCTTTCTGTCCACATCTATTATAAAAAGGGATTAAACCAGATGACTGCTAAGCATGGACCTTAGATCCCAACTCAAACCTGGGCTCTGCCACTTCAGCAGCTTCTTCACTGAGGGGTCATTAACCGCTCTGAGGCTCAGTTTCCTCCTTTTTCTAACTTTATAGCCGAGGTCAGCTCTTAGGCTAATTATTTCAGTCTTAACTCACTCTGCTCTATCTCCTGTTCCAACTAACTCAGTCCTCTCCCATCCTCACTCTCTCTGCTCTCTTTCCACCTTCCTCCCCCTGCAAGGCAGCTCTCATTCTTCACATTGACTTGCCCCCACCACCCTCACACTCCTTTGAACCACACGGACTCAGGGTTGGACAGGCTTAATGCCCACCTGGCAGCCACCCCTCTCTTCATGTGCCCGAGCTCAGCAGCACAGAAGCCCACACCCAATTAGTGGTCTCCCAACCCACCACTACCCAGCCCTTGCTGTGACTTTCCAGTGACAAAGAGCACCCTTGCTGTGTATCAGCCTTGGCCAGTTTGGGTCCCCTCTCTCCCCATCTTGTCTGTTCCTTTCAGCAGATTGGCTTTTGCCAGGTGCTGGAAAACATGGCCCTTTAGTTTTGCATCTTACAGCTTCACCCACAAGAGAGCAAATGGTTTCAATTTAATAATCTTGGAGAATAAGATATTTGCTGGCCTGTCTTAGGTCAGATGAGAACATCACGGCTCTCATAATAGTCATGTAAATGGGGAGCTGCAGTTGCCAGGAGAAAAGGGCAAGCGTGGCTGATAGAGTGGAGGGCTATTTTACAGGGATGTTCATTCTAAAATTATGCAAAAATCAAATATAGCATCCCTCACCCTTGACAATCCCCTAGGGATACACTATATTAAAGAATGAAATCCAGCTCTCAATAAGGTCAAAGCTGCCAGGGTCTCCTCCAGTGTTGGACCATATTGCTGCTTCCTCACTAGATGATGCCTGTGGCTCATGTATGGCCACACCATACAAACCACAGCAAAAGCAAGCAAACAAACCATAAAGCACAGACTCATGTTAATCTCACCGAGATACCATGTGGGGCACATGTGGACTGATCGGTGCCTAGTGGAATGTCACTCAGATTGCTTATATAACCAAGATTGCAATTTCTCTCTCCCTCATTCTTTCTGTCTCTTTTTAATACAGTCATACAGTTGGACTCGTGCAAATTAAAAACAGGACAAGTCCTTTCCACTCTACTTCCACAAGCCCCTTAAGGAGCTTGCAGCCTGGAGACAGACTGGTAATGGGCTGTGAGACAGTCGTCACAATCGAAGAGGCACCTCACCCAGTGTGGGAGGCTTCTCATCTGTCAGAAGACGAGACATCCAACCTGAGACCTGAAAGATGGATGTGAGTTGGCCAAAGTAGGGAGAATGTGCCGAGTCCAGGAGGCAGGTTAGTGCATTTCCTACTAGCTCAGTACAAGCTTTCAGAGTGGGGGGAGAAGCAGGGCCCAGCCATGGAGAGCTGTGAACGCCATGCTTAGGAGTTTGGAATGTATTATGAAAACAATAGTGAGTCATTGAAGGAGGGGAGAAACATGATCAGGTTCTATACTAGAAAGAAAATTCTGGTTGTGATTTGCAAATTTGATTGAAGAACAATGTATTAAAGCAGGAGACGAGTTAAGGACATTTTGGTAACCCGGCCCAGACATTGTGGTGGCGCAGATGGTGGGCTGGAAAGACAGAGGGCTGAGGGAGAGCTCAGCGATGTCCTCCCAAGCATCTGGCTTGAGAGACTCAGCAGATGGTGATGTGTCACTAGGGTGGAGAGTAGTGACAGTCACTTCCCAATTTCCACTTGGTTTCAAATTACTTGTCTATTTCTTTCCTATCATCTCATTTCCTCCTGCTTCTCTCCACTTCCAGACAATGGAGACTAGGATAGCAAAGGCCTTCCTATCTTCACTGTGTAGGACAATGAGACAAAAGATCCAGACAGAAAGATCTCAAAAATTCTCTTCCAGTTTCAAAGACTTTGACTTCTCAGGCACCTAAAATGGTGCCTGGGTGGAGGCAGAGGGAAGGGTACAGGACAATGGGGTACGGACAAGGGATGGGGTATGTGGGGACAAGGAGTTATGCAGGTGGTGGTGGAAAAGCCATCGCAGCCCCCTCTCCCCTTGGTGGCACGAGTCCTGGTTTGCCACCTTCCCCAAAGTTCCCAGTCCCTCCACATCAGGACTTTCCTGGGGACAGCTAAGCTAGGCCATAGTAGCCTCACTCCGCAGGAGACTGCCACACAAAGAGCCATTGAAAGAGGAAATCTAAGAGGCGAGACCGTGGAGGTGATGGATTCCTCCCGACCCTCCCCTTTGTGGTTGTAGACCAGAGGGCACCCATGAGCCCCAGTCCTTAGGATTAAGAGATTACTTTTAAAAAAATAAAGAAAAATAGATAGTGTTAATTAATTTTTATTTGAGGCCTCCGCCCTATTCCTGCTCTCTATTCCTCTTTTGTCTGGTCCCAGGGAAAGCCTGTGGGGGAGGCCCCACCTGTCAGCAGGGCTGCCCACTCTGCAGCTGGTGCCTGACTGTGGCCACTGTGAGCCGCCCTGCCCGGCCACTCCTCTTCCCCCTCAAGCTCTTCTTGCACAACAGCCGAGCAGGCAGATCAGGAGTCCAGCCTGTGCTTTTCTTTCTGGGCTTCTGGGCTTCTCAAAGGATCCCTTTGTTAGTGAATGTCAACCTCTCCCCAAAGGCCTGTGGTCAGAGCCAAGGAGGCTGAGCCCAGATGAGACGGTGGCTTCCGTGAGGGGTGCCAGGCAGATGGGGTCTGGCTGGGGGCCTCTGGGGTAACCTAAGCACCTGTGTATTTTCCAGGGTGAGAGGAGTCCAGCACTTTCAGTCTTTTATAAGACTCACCTCCTACAGGAAACTCCCCTGATTATTCCCAGTCCTGCCCCATTGTGTCTTCACTGGGCATTCTCTCAGGCTGGTATGCAATGTCTCCCTTCCTGAGGCAGTGAACGTACAAAAAAAAAGGCACATGCTTGGATCAGAGACAAATTAAAAGCCAGGATTCATTCAACACCCTGTGCCCTTTCTACAACACCAAGCTCTCTGGTCCACACAGTACCCCAGAATCAATAATTTTAGAAGTACCCAGTGGAGAGGTCAAGTCCGTTTTCAGGTCTTGTACTGCTCCCTTGCAATGCTCAACACTCACTCATGGCCCGAGTGCCAGTGCTCAAGCACGGTGGATTCTGTCTTTCTGGAAGCCTGGGGTATTTTAGGAGTATCTAAATAGAGATTCTCACTGCCCAGGCCACAGCGCTTCCCTTTTCCAGGCAGGCACTGTCGAGGACTTCTGACATTCAGCCTGGTATACAAAGCAACCAGCCCAAGAAGGGAACTGGGACACGGAGCTTGCACAGCTCGTGTTATGTTCTCCATTGTGAGTGGGTTCTCACTGTCAGGTGCCGGAGAAAGAGGCGGCTCATGTGGGAGACACAGCATGGAGGAGTACTTCAGAGCATGAACTTTGAAATCAGATGTCCCAGGTAGGCTCAAATATTGACTGTCATTTATTCATAGGGTGGTGCTACAGTCTGAATGTTTGTGTTCCCCCAAAATTCATGTGTTGAAACTCGAACCCCCAGATGGTATTGGGAGGAGGGGCCTTCGGCAGGTGATTGGGTCATGAGGGTGGAGTCTTCATGAATGGGGCCCAAGAGAGATCCCTTGCCCCTTCCACCATGGGAAGATACAGCAAGAAGACAACCTCTATGACCAGAAATCAGGTCCTCACCAGACACCAAATCTGCTGGTAACTTGTGTTGGACTTCCCAGCCTCCAGAGCTGTAAGAAATAAACGTTTGCTGTTGGTAAGCCATCTAGTCTATGATATTTTGTTATAGCAGCTGGAACAGATTAAGACAGTTGGTCTTAGTAAAGTTTACTTACCTCTCTCTAAACTATTTTTTATATAAAATATAAAAAATTATATCTGTAAAATGGGATTCATAATAGCTACCCTAGAGTGTTGTCAGGAGGATTAAATGAGGTAATATATAGTACTTAGCACACAGTACTTCTTCTTTAATAAGAGGTGGTTGGTGTAATTAAAGAGTTCTGTACTGACCAGCCCAAGGTCAAGTCTGAACTCCGATTCTCATTGGCTCTATGACCTTGAGCAAGTTGCTTAACCTCTCTGGGACTCAGATTCCTCATCTTTGGTGTGGAGGTTGATGCACTGCCAAGTTGCCTTTAGACTACAATATTCTTTAAGACTTATCTACATGTCTCATCTCCATCACTGATTCCCGGCTCACAGGTAAGCCTCTCACTCAAAGGCAGGGACCACTGCTCTTATAACCTTAGAGCCAGAGAAAAAAATCAAGGTTTAGTGGATATTTGTTTCTTCCAATAGAAAAATCCCAGTTTAGGGAGCTGGGATTATCTTTTTTGGAGCCTTGGGGACCCACAGTGTAAGCCTGGATCAGCTGAGAGAGCTTCACCAGCTGCCCGGAGCTTAGACAACACAGAGACCCCCCCAGGGGCGGTCAAATCATGCTGATGCTGGACGAAGGCTGATGAGGGCTGGTGACTTGTTACCTGGGAACCCCAATCTCATCTAACTGTGCTTGCATCCAACCAGAATGCAAGAACCTGAGTCTGAGCTATGTCCAGGATCATGAAGCTCTGATCCCTCTTTCCTTTACTTTCCAGATAGGTATAAGCATGACAGGTGTTTGAAACAGGTTACTTTACCATCTGGGTGACATAAAATAGCTAGATGTTCATCTCATGTCCTCTCTTCATTCTTTTTCAAAACCAACAAATAAACAACAGAAACTACAGTAGTTCCCTGCTTATTTGCAGTTTCAGTTACCTGTGGTCAACCGCAGCCAGAAAATATTAAATGAAAAATTGCAGAAATAAACAATTCATAAGTTTTAAATTTTGCACCATTCTGTGTAGTGTAATGAAATCTTGAATCATTCTGCTCCCTCCTGCCTAGGCTAGGAGGCGAGTCATCTCTTTGCCTGGTGTCTCCACGCTGTCTACGCTGCCATGAGTTAGTCACTCAGTAGCGGTGGGAGGGGGGGCGGGTTATCAGGAGAACTGTCGTGGTGCTGCAGTGCTTGGGTTCAAGGGACCTTCAGCGAACTGTTCCAAGGCTTGGCAAGTCTATGAGCACATTTGAGAGCACATTTACGTAAGCACTCTACCCTTCCCAGGCCTGAACACTCACCTGCCACAGCGAAATGCAGCCCCTCCCAAAGTCTCTCCGGTGTCTAGGCCTCTTCTGCTTGGTCACATGTGCTCACAGTGCGGTCTTCTCCTCAAGACAGCCGTCTCCCACCGGCTCTGTGGCGCTGATGCCCACGTTTGCCCCAAGGGTGCTGGGTCCTACGCAGAGTTGGGAGAATGTCCCTCCGCCCACGGCGCTGTGCTTGGTCACAGCCTGTGCCTGGTGCTTAACAAAGGCCCTCGTGGAAATGGTTCCTTTGCCTTTCGGCTCTGCTCCTTTCTCCCCAGAGTCTCCGAACCAGTCCACAGACAAGTGTCAGCCCGTTCGCCCATTCTCCCCGGTGTTCCCTCTTCTTTTCCCACGCTGCCTGCTGCTTCTCCTGGCTGGGTTTCCACGCAGGGGAAGATCCTACCACAGTGGCACGCACAACTGAGAACTTGTAAGGGGGTCCGTGAGGCCTAAATTCATTTCTCAGAAGCATCCAAGCCCACACCTGACGAAGCGAAGAGGTCCTGTCAGAGCAGTTAAACCAGCACTCTCTCCTGCTTGAATTGTTTGTTGCAGCGATCCCTGCCTTCCTCCCTGTTACTACGCTCCTTTCTGGGACGCTCTCCACGCTGCTCCCAGGCTGACCGGCTTACGTCCGGCAGCAGCTGCCCACTGTCCACGGGATGGAGTGTGATTTCCAGGACCTGCCAATCCGATTCCAACACTACCTTCTTTGCACCCTAGAAATACAGCCATGGGCTTCTCTTTCCAATCCCTTAAATATGCTAAGTGCTGTCTGCGTCTTCGTTTTTGACACTGTTTCTTTGCTTGGTGTGCCTCCCTGGTGACCGCCCGCTTACCCTCAGGTTGACTAAATCTCACTGAACTCTCAAATCCAGTTTAAGTAGCCCCTGCGTGTGAAGGGCCCCCAGCTTCCTCTCGCCTTTCCTGCTGTGACAGAATTCTTGGGAAGGGTTGGGGCTTAGAATAAGAGAATCCTGTGTTCAAATCCCAATTCTACCAACTATAAGCTATGTGGAATATTTAGCAAGTTACTTAACCTCTACAAGCTTGCCTTTCTCATCTGTGAAATGAGGATAATAATCCTTTCCTCATGGGGTTATTATAAGGATTAAATGCAATAATGTATGGGAAGTGCCTGGCACATTTTCTTATGACTATTACTTAGGGATTTATCTTCTCTGAGCTTCAATCTTCTCATCCATAAAAGTGCAACTAAAATGCCTCATATGGATATTTTTTAAAGTTATTTGTGAAGTATTAAGCGTATATTCACGAACTTCAGTATTTTTGCCATATGTAACTTACATTATTTAACATAACATTTCTATTTTTTTTCAAATTAGGTTTAAATTGCAGATTTGGAGATAGTCAAACTATGGTGCTGCCGCTACCACCTTCCCCAAAAAGGAAGAGCCAGGTGTACAGTGGCGCTCATTACCTGCGTGTGCCCCCTCCCAGCCCCACACTTTCCTCCTCTCCTCTTCAGTGTTCCCCACGCCTCTCTCTGTACTTCTCTGTTATAGCAGATATTTTACTGCACTAAAGTCATCTAGTTATACATTTATCTTCCCATGTAGAATATAAACTCTGGAAAACATTAATTCCTTTTTTTATCTTTTTATTATAGGAAATTTCGAACATACACACAAGTGGATGAACTCCCCTGCCCTCATCACTGGACTTCAGCGATGATCAACTCACGACCAATGTTTCATGTGTTACCCACCCCACTTCCTTACCCTTCCCCTGGGACTGTTTTGAAGCAAACTCCAGGTATCATATCATTTCATCTGCATCACCACACCAAAAACTTCAGAGTAATTCCTTAATGTTATCAAATGTCCTACCAGTGTCCACTCCATATTATGTAATGATTTTTTGTTCTCGTTTTTTGTTAGTTGGTTTGTTTCTGCAGTTCATTTGCTTGAATCAAGATCCAGGTAGGGTTTACGTGCTTTTTAAATTTCTTTCAACTCCTTTCTGTTTTTACCTTGCAATTTCTGCTGTCGTTGTCTGAAAGAATGAAATCATATGGTATTATTTAACATTTCATTTTCCCCTGTATTTCTTGTAAATTGGCAGTTAGATCTTACAAGCTTGATCAAATTAATGTTTGATTGTTTTTTGCCAGACTATTTTATAGAACGTATAGTCTTTTTCATGAGATATGTGATGTCTGTTTGTATTTTTGTGATGTTTTGTGATCATTGTGTAGGTATATTAATTCAATAAGAGTTCCATTCTAATTCTATTATTCCTTTCTCATATATTAATTAGTCCTTATAATTCTATAAAGAGAATTTTCCCCTAGTTGACTCTTAGGTTAATATGAGATACAATACTTATGAGAAAGGCAAAATTAATGTTTGATACTTTAACTTTATTTATCAGTTTTACAAATAATGATTTGGAAATGCACCAATTAGTTTTGTTTGTTTCATTATGAAATCATGGATTTAAACAGATGTGATATTTTTCAATCCATTACAACCAAATTTTCCCATCTATGATTAGTAGGAGTTTCACTGTGGCTCCAGAGTCATTTTGACAGGATCAGTATTTGACAGCATTCTGGCTTTCTGGTATGACAAAGTATCCCAGGCTGATCTTGTACGTATAATGCTGTAGACTTGAGCAAACCATCTCTCCAAAGACCCCTGGTTCCTTGTAGTTGAACTAGTATTTATAAATGATAATCTGGGCATGAGGGTGTCCATCAATGCTGAGTTGCTCATCATTTCTAGGCCCTTCCCTTCTAGTGCAAGGAGATAAGATAAAATATATCACAATTCATAGTCATACATCCAAGCCAAATTCAGACTATACTTCCTTGTTCAGCTAAGATGAAGTATTTTATATTAGAGCAACTGTTTCACTAAAAACAACTGTGAAAGTTGAATGTAAAAGTGAACAAAGCTATTTTACAACACTAGAGAAAAACAAAGTCCAACATAATTCAAGGAGCCAACATTTCTAAGAGAACACAATACGTTGGTGTGAATCAGACGTTCTCCAACATTTTTTTCCCATTTGGGGTTTCACTAAGAAGAAAACAGAGACCTGGAGCTTCTGTTGTCTCATAGGGCCACAGTCTGCAGCCTGCCAGGAGCCGGGCGGCACAGTAGGAGGCGAGCACCCGACCGACGCCCCACTTGCACCCACAGCCACTTACCCTCACTTGCATCAGTGCCCAAGCCCCTCCCCCGGTCACATCAGCAGTGGCATCAGACCCTCAAAGGGGCAGGAACCTCACTGCAAACTGCGTATGTGTGTGTGAGGGATCCAGGTTCCGTGCTCCCCATGAGAATCCAACGCCTGATCTGAGGTGGAGGCCAGGTGGTGACAAGACCCCTCTGCCCATGGAAAAACTGTCTTCCACAAAACCGGTTCCTGGTGTCAAAAAGGTTGAGGACCGAGGACCGCTGTCACAGAGCACTAGCCTTGCATCAATGGTTCTCCAGTCATTTGGTCGTCTAAAGCTCACTCTCTAGTAGATTCCTCAAGAAGGTGACATAGGAACAATGTTCTCTGAGTTCTTACGTGTTCATAACAGTTTGTCTGTAGCTTTTATTTTGAAAATCTGTTTGGCTGGATAGGAAATCCTTGACTCACATGTTCTTTCCTTGAGTATCTTAAGTATATTACTTGATTTTTTTCTTGCATAAAGTGCTACTGTCCAAAATTCTAAAGACAATTTGTTACTGTTATCCTTATAAATAAATAAATTACCTAGTTGCTTAAAACTTTTTTAAAAAATTAAAGTCCAATAGTTTTAATGTTGATTGTTCTGCATCAATTTTCATAAGTACATAATGTGCTCTTTCAATATGTCATTTCAAATCTTTTAATTTCAGGAAAGCTTTCTCATTATATTTTTTAGTATTTGTTGTGTTGCATTGTTTTAGTTTTCTTATTTAGAGACTTCTTTGGCTCCTCTTTGCCTGTCTTCTATGTTTATCACTTTCTCCTGAAGCCTTTTTATCTCATTTTATGAATTATCTGTTGACTTTATTTGTTCTTCTTCTTTATAGTTTATTCTGTATTTCTGAAACTATTTTTTTATCTAACTCTAATTTTTCAACTTAGTTTCATATTCCCTTTCTTCAATCACTTCATTTCTAATTTTTTCAAATTAGGCTTAAATTGGAGATTGGGAGATATTCAAACTATGGTGCCACCACTGCCACCTCCCCCAAATCCTCTGCCTCTCTTGAATTCATGTCCTTTTAATATGCATTTGTATCCTCAATGCCTGGCTTATAACAAGTGCTTAATAGATGCTTGCTAAATCATATTCACCATCACAGGTATCATATCTATAAATGCAAGACAAAGCCATCATTTATCAAATAAATATATATTGAACATAATATATATGAAAAATCTTTGTAAGCCTCAGATATTAAGGGATCAGACAAAATAACATAGTAATCAAATTACTGGAATGCATAAAAATTTGCAACTTGATTATATGGATTTCTGCTAAAACTAAATCAAAGCAAATGTTTCAGACTTACTGTTGACATTGTTTTTGAATATACAGAACTACCTTGTTCAAGAAGATACACTTGGAAATGAGATGTGTTGTGGGAAAGATGCAAGAAGAGCCCAGGGTGTCAGAGAAGGTAGAAGGGCAGAAACATGTCATCTCTACTTACTACAGAAGTGGTTTCTGGGCCAGGTGTGGTGGCTCATGCCTGTAATCCTAGCACTCTGGGAGGCCAAGGCAGGAGGATTGCTTGAGCTCAGGAGTTTGAGATCAGCCTGAGCAAGAGTGAGTCTCTTTCTCTACTAAAAATAGAAAAATTAGCCGGGTGTGCACCTGTAGTCCTAGCTACTGTGGAGGCTGAGGCAGGAGGATCGCTTGAGCCCAGGAGTTTGAAGTTGCAGTGAGCTATGATGATACCACTGTACTCTATTTGGGGCAACAGAGCTCTGTCTCAAAAAAGAAAAAAAATATATGGTTTCTGTTTTAAAACAAGTTAAATACTTATCTGGTTGTCTTGGGAGAGGGGTAAGGAATTATATTTAAGGGTGGAAAAATTAATAAAGCATAAGACAAATATCCTCAGATTGAAAGTTATATTGTTAAAACTTTTGCCCCTTTCAACTATTATACCTGTCTACATGAATCAGGCTTTTCCCTATACCATGTGACAAAAAAACCAAGTACAAAATGTAAGTGCATAGAATACTACTCAGCCTTAGTAAAAAAGGAATGTCATTTGTGAAAACATACATGAACCTGGAGGACATTATGCTAAGTGAAATAAGTAAGGCACAGAAAAATAAATACTACATGATTTCACTTACATGTGGAATCTAAAAAGTCAAACTTGTAGAAGTTGAGAGTAGAATGGTGTTTAACAAGGACTAGGGTGGGGTGGGGTTGGGGAATGGAGAGAAATTTACCAAAGGGTACAAAGTTCCAATTAGACAGGAGGAATAAGTTTTTAAGATTTATTGCACAACAAAGTGACCATAGTTAATAATAATATATTGTATATTTCAGCACTGCTAAAAGAATAGATTTTAAATATTTTCACAATAAAAAAATAAGTATATGAGGTGATGGCTATGTTAATTAGCTTGATTTAATCACTCCATGAAGTATACAAACATTAAAACTTCACATTTTACCCCATAAATAGGCACAACTATTATTTTTCAATTCAAAAATCAAAATTTAAAAAAGAAAGTGCAGACTCTTGCTTCTGGGAAGATGGAGTAGATGTATTAACACCTCCCCATATTCCTTCTGCTAAGTACAACTAAAATCCCTGGACTGGATAATATACATAAAACAATCATAGGACAACTCTAAAAAGTAGGGAGAAGTAGACAGACCAGTAGGGATTTGGAGACGAGAAGAGTGAGTTTCCCATTGTTTTATTTTGCCTCATCTATCCCAGACTTTGAGCTGAAGAAGCCAGCAACCTAGAAGTGCCAGTGGTGCAGACCAAAAGGAACCCCAACAAAAGTGATCTCTAGCCAAAGAACAGGGAAGGGGAAGCCTAGCAAGAAGAAAAATACGTGTAGACAATGGCTGCTGCACTCCAGCCAAAACACACACACACAAACACTGGCGTCATCTCTCGCTCACACCAGCAAAAGGACAGTGGGGATCATAGACGTCTACTCTTGCAACTCTGCAGATGAGGTGCCCCCAAACTCCTGCCAGGGTGGTATCAGAGAAAACCAAGTAGAGAGCTGGGACTTCCATCCCTACCAGCTGAAAACAAACCCTGACTCTCACTAGGGATCGTTGAGACCATGCGGGGAGCCAGATTTCCACGGCCAGCTAGCAATAACAAGCTGTCCCCTCTTTCTCTCCGCTGGGATGTTGTCAGAGGAGACCTAGTGAAGAGTCAGCACTTTCACTATCACTAGTGGGAATGAGGCCACCACCACCATGGTGTCAGTGATGTCCCCGTTGGAAGCTGGAACTCCCATTCCTGTCTAGAGGTAATAAGAAGCATCCCCTCCCTCAGATGTCAATGGAGACTAAGTAGGAAA
The DNA here is from genome assembly GCA_963574885.1 of Lepilemur ruficaudatus. Lineage (NCBI taxonomy): Eukaryota > Metazoa > Chordata > Mammalia > Primates > Lepilemuridae > Lepilemur > Lepilemur ruficaudatus. The sequence goes on along the minus strand of CAUYRT010025993.1, from coordinate 6,512 downwards.
CCTGGACTTCTCCACCTGGTAGCAGTGAGGCAGCACCCCTTGATCCTGCCAGTGTGGCGTCAGAACAAGCCAGCTAAAATGGAAGGTTTAAATGAAAGCCAAAGTCTCAGAATATAATATGAAAAAGCCCAGATTTCAATGGAAAATTACTTACTATACTCAAAAACAAGATCTCTAGCTGAATGATAAAAAAAAAAGGCAATAGATGCCAACATCAAGATGACAAGAGATGTAGAATTATCTGACAAAGATTATGAAGCAGCCATGATAAAAATGTTTTAACTACTGATTTTCAACCAGGAACAATGAATCATTGTTAATAATTTCTTCAAAAGTAATTATCTGACTCAAAAATGCTCCAAATTTACAATGGATATATAATTATTATTTTTAAAAACAAAAAACTTCACATATAAAGTGATCCAGCCCATTAACAAGCCAAGAACCAAATTCTGCGAGTTATCATGAGAAACATTAACTTTATTGTCTAAAAATTTATTAAGCATATTCAAAATTCAAAAATTTGTGTAACTAATATATTAGAATGGAAGCCTGACACTAAATTTATTGTATTAACGGTAAAAGCCAATGTACAAAAGTACCATCAAAGTTTGTGAAGAATGTAAATATGTCAAAGGATCTCTAAAATGTTTTGACAAGAAATTACAAATATGCTTGAAACAAATGTAAAAATACAAAGCTTCTACAAAGAAATAGAAATTCTCAGCAAAGAAATAGAAGCTGTAAAGAATAATCAAATGAAGATTTTAGAGCTGAAATATATAGTAACTGAAATAAGAAGTTCAGTAGATGAGCTCAGCAGCAGAATGGAACAGACAGAGAAAAGAATCAGTGAACTGGAAAGATACAGCAATAGAAATTACCCAGTTTGAGCAGCACAGGGAAAATAGACTGGTGAGGAAAAAAAAAGAACAGAGCCTCAGGGACCTGTGGGATGATAACCAAAGATCTAACACTCATGTTATCTGGGTTTGGGGAGGAGAGAAGAAAAACTGTGGGCCTGCAAAAGAGAAAATAATGATTGAAAATTTTCCAAATTTGGAGAAATATAAACCTGCAGGTTCAAGAAGCAGAGCAAATCCCAAACAGGATAAACCCAAATAAATCCATTCCAATACACATAGAATTACTTCTAAAAACTAAAGAAAAAAATCTTATCTGCAGTAAGAAAGAAAAGATCCTTTACCTATACAGAGAAACAATTTAAATTACAGAAAATTTCTCATCAACTATAGAGGCCATAAGGAAGGGGCACAATATTTTTCAAGTGCTGAAGAAAATGAACTGTCAACTCAGAATCCTATACCCAGTGAAAACATCTTTCAGGAATAAAGAGTAAATCAATACCTTCTCAGATGATGGAAAACTAAGATAATTTTTTGCCAGAATACATACCCTGAAAAAATGACTAAAGGAAGTTTTCTAAAAAGAAGGGGAACAATAAAAGAAGGGACCTTGGACCATCAGAAAAGAAGAAAAAAACATGATAAACAAAAAGATGAGTAAATCCATTACCTTTCTTTTTCCTCTTTATAGACTGTGTGGTACTGGCAGAGGGAAAGACACATAGATCAATGAAATGATATAGAGAAACCAGAAACAAACTCACACAAATATGCTCAACTAATTTTTTTGAAGGGGCAAAAGCAATTTAAAACAAGTAACAAATGGTGCTGAAGCAACTGGAAATTCCTGGGTATGAACCTTGACCTAAGTCTCATACCTTATCTGAATAACGCAAAATGGACCACAGATTTAAATGTAAAATATAAAGTACAAAGCTATTTAAAAAAATATAGGAGAAAACCAGGGACCAAGAACTAGGCAGAGTTACACTTGAGATGAAAAGCATGTTCCATAAAAGGCAAAAAATCGATTGGGCTTCCTCAAATTTAAAAATGTTTGCTCTGCAAAAGATTCTGTCAAGAAGATAAAAAGAGAAGTTCCACAGTGTGAAAAAATATTTGTAAACCACGTAATCCAATAAAGGACTAGTATCTAAACACTCAATAGTAAAAAAAGTAAAAAACCAAACAATCCAATTAGAACATAGGTAAGAGACATTTCACAGAAGGTAGGCAGAAAGCAAATAAGGGCTAGAAAAGATGTTCAACATAGTTAACCTTTAGGGAAATGCAAATTCAATTCACAATAAGATACTACCACATATCAGGGTGGCCAAAATAAAAATAGTGACAATACCAAATATTGGCAAGGATACAGAAAAACTGGATTTTTCATACACTGATGTTGAGAATGTAAAATGGTATGGTCACTCTGAGAACCAGTTTGCCAGTTTCTTAAAAGACTAAGCATGCGTCTACCGCATGACCCAGTAATTGCAGTCTTGGACATTTATTCCAAGGAAATGTTAACTTATGTTCACACAAAAACTGTAAACAAGTGTTTATAGCAGCTTTATTTGTAATAGCCCCAAACTACAAAATCTAGATGCCCTTAAACAGGTGAAGGGATAAGAAACTGTAGTAGGTTCACATCATATATTACTCATGCACTAAAAACGAACCAACTAATGATCCATGCAACAACCTGAGAAATCTCCAGAAAAATATGCTGAATGAAAACATCAATACCCCAGGTTTCCATACTGTATGTTTCCATGAACACAGCATTCTTCAAATGACAAAATCAGAAATAGAACAAAGGAGTGGCTGCCAGGGGTTAAGGATGGGGGTGGGGCTGGAAAGAAGTGGGTGTGACTATAAAGCAGATACTATGAGGAATCCTTACAGTGATGGAAATGTTCTGTATCTTGGCTGCATCAGTGTCAATATCCTGGTTGTGATATGATTTTGCAAAACGTTATCGTTAAGGAAAATTGGGTAAAAAGTACACAGGATTTCTCTATCATTATTTCTCACAAGTGAATATGAATATATGACGTTCTCAAAATAAAAAGAGGTTATTTATTTAAAAGATTTTTTAAAAATAAGTACATGCTACATATTCAAGAGAGGGTGAAAGGGACTTAAGCTGTGCTTAGGCAAAAAGGAACTACGGGATAGCTTCTGTCCTAATGGCACCTCTTTATTGAACACTTACTCTGTGCATGGCATTGTTCTAGCTCCGTATATGCATTCTCTAATTCAATAGTTTTAACAACCCTAATAGATTTAAAGAGCTTAAGAAACCTCGTACAAGTTCAGTCATAAGTGGTAGAACCAGGAACTTGAACCAGGATCTGTTTAACTAGACAGCATGTGTTCTTAACCTCTGCATTATACAACCTCTCTCTTGCTGGAGCACGGGAGTCTGTTGGAAAGATCTGAGTTCAGGAGTGTAACCTACTGAATCTAAAAGAGGCCACGTGCCCCTTCAGCACATGCAGCTTCAGCAATGGGCCTGGAAAGCCACAGCATCATTTGTTCCTTCCGTCTTGCAACTCAGCATCAGCTATTGTGTTAGGTACTGAGCACCCAAAGATGCAGAAAGATGTATCACCTGCCCTCGAGGAGCTCACATGCCAGACAGGGTGACCAACAGTGACCCCTGCATATGTGCTCATTCCTGTGGGAACACAAAGAGAGCTACATCCAACACTGGGTCGAGGGAGCTCCCTGAAAGTCATTCTGTCTCCTGATCTCAAGTCCACATGATGAACTTTGCAAAAGGCCCTTCTTGGAGGTGGAGGTTGTAGGGAAGAGGTGGCATTTGTGGCATTTTCCTTTCAACACTTCGCACAAAAATATACCAGTCAAGCCTAAAAGCAAAAACAAAAAAACTTAAATCAGGGTTATATTTAATGCCAGGCTTGAAGAGTTCTTTAGGAATTTTCCTGACTCTAGAATCTTTTGTGTCTCTTTGCCTTCATCTTTGTGAGGAAAAGGGGCAGAGAAAATGTAATATAATGGAAAGACCATGGACTTTTAAGCTAGCCACACCTGAGTTCAAATCTTGACTCTGACCAATGTGTCTAATGTGACCTTAGCAAACTATTTAATTTAACTGAGGCTTAGTTTCCTCATCTGTAAAATGGGACCATTAATATTCCTTATAGGGTTGTGGCAGCCATTTACTATGTATATAAAACATCTGGCAAATAGTTGGTGCTTATTAAATGTTATCTATTACTATTTTTTTCCAACATGAAATTTCTTTAACAGGAAACAAAGAGAATATCTTTGTGACCAAAAGGTAAGAAAAGATTTCCTCAAGATTCAGAAATATTTGATAAATGAGACATTATCAAAATTAAATCTTCTCAACAAAAACACCATTTGGAAAATGAATAAGCAAGCCACAGACTGGGAGAAAATGTTTGTAAGATGTGTATATCTGACAAAAGAATTATATCCCAAATCTGTCTGGTGGTGGAGGACCTTGCAGAGTTTCAGTGGCATTATACTGAACCTCTGTTCTCACTGTTAGCCCTTTATGTAGATGGCCTGAAAAATTGCTCCAAGTATCTACTGAACCCAAAACATACTACAAAGCATACTTATTACCTAACTCTTACCGTGCATTTGTTTGGAGGATTTTTCTCTTATTTTTTCTTTTTATTGTGGAATCCATGAAACTCTAGTTCCACTAAGGAGCCTGCTTTAAATGCATACCTGAGTGTTTGCAGTATCAGCCAGGGTTTGTGTTTGCAAACAGGATCCACCTTGGCTAGTTTATACAAAAAAGGAATGTGAGGAATTTGTTTAAAGGATATTAGGTAGTTCACAGATTTTCCAGGAGAGCCAGAGAGACAGATTCTGAAACTGTCCAGCAACTACACTCAAGAGTTTCTCTAGCAAAACCATCTATTACGAATGCCGCTTGGCACCTGTAATGCCTGGAACTAGATGCCAGAAATACTAGTGCCACCTCTGAAGATTCAGCTGTCTTCAGCAATACACCTGCCAGATACTTGTTCCTCCATGTGTGGTCACCTCCTCACATAGTGCACATCTTGATTCAAGTCCCAGCAGGGGGGATCTGATTGGTAGAACCTAGATCACATGCCTACAAATTTAGTTTGCTTCTCCCTTGGAATAATTATCTTAAAATATAGGAAATCTGAAAACTGTAAGAAGAATGTTCAAAAATGCTGGCTGCCAAGATAAGAAATGGCTATTTCACCCACCTTCTTGTGTAACAGTGTCTAGAAAACTAAAAATACATCTCAGACACCTTTACAACTATGGCTCGGAGTGTTATTTAGGATTCACCAATTTGATGCTCTTGCATAAGATTCGGAAGGAAGAACTGAGGTGCAAGCCCAACAACCTCTGTTGAATCTCCGAAAAAGCATACTCCTGGTTGTATTGAGATGTAGGGTTAGGTGGGGTTTTTCCCCCCCTTTGTTTTGTTTTTGTTTTGTTTTGTTTTGTTCTGTTTTTTGGTCATGGTTGACAGAATTCTTAGTATGCAATCCTTAACTTCATAGTTGTTAAAAGGCAGAATTGGCGAGCATGCATGTTTTGCTAATGTGAGTCTAGGAGGCATCATTGGATTATGGAATTAATTGCTGCATAATGGTGGCTTACTATTCTGTCGATGGCGAATAAGATGGTATCTTTCTAGAGCCATCATTTATAGTGGCAGATTCCTGATTCCTTATCTTCCTGCCTCTTTAAAAGGTAAGGAGGAAGCTTCCTTCACCTGACTGGCAAGCTTTGTAGTTTTGTTCTACATGTCATTCTTTCATCACTTCCAAGGATTTTCCTAAGCAACCAATTCCTATGTTTAATCTCTTTCTGCTAAAAATAGCTAAAGTGGTTTCTGTTGTTTATTATTGAATCTTTTTTCTAATATAGGCATTAGCGCCATAAATTTTCCTGTAAGTACTGCTTTAGATGCATCCCACAAATTTTGATGTTATATTTTCATTTGGTTCAAAATACTTCATGACTTCCCTTGTAACTTCTTTTTTAACTGGTGAATTAGTTGTGTGTTACTTAGTTTGCAAATATTTGGAAATTTTCCTAGTATCTAATTTAATTTCATGGTGAAGAGACAAAATACTTTGATTTGAATTCTTTTAAGTTTACTAAAACTTGTTTTATGACCTAGAATATGCCTTATCTTGGTAAACATTCTGTACATCCTCAAAAATAATGTGTAACCTGCTGTTGTCAGGTGGCGTGTTCTATGAATGCCAACATGTCAGGATGCTAGTGTTGTTCAATTGTTCTGTATCCTTAATGATTTTCTGTCTATTTGAGATCTGACAGATCTCTACAGAACATTCCACCCAAATAAAGCTGAATTTACATTCTACTCAGCAGCCCATGGAACCTTTTCCAAAATTGACCACATACTAGCCCGCAAATCAGATCTCAACAAATTCAGAAAAAATAGAAATTATACCGTGTGTCTTCTCTGACCATAGAGGTAGAAAACTAGAGTTCAATTCCTATAGAAACCCTCACCACTACACAAAGTCTTGGAAACTAAACAATTTATTATTGAAAATCTCTTGGGTCAAGGCTGAAATTCAGGAGGAAATTAAGAGTTTCTTCAAACTAAATGATAACGGAGACACA